>JAGDQP010022281.1:0-30627 GCA_022664845.1 Lepisma saccharinum
AATTGGACCGTCTGAAGGCAGCAATCGCCCAGAAGCGCCCAGCTTTGGCCAATAGGAGAGGCATTGTGTTCCACCAGGACAACGCCAGGCCACACACATCGATAGTGACTCGCCAGAAGCTCCGGGAGCTTGGTTGGGAGGTTCTTATGCATCCACCTTATAGTCCGGACCTGGCACCGAGTGATTACCATTTGTTCCTGTCCATGGCGAACACGTTTGCTGGTGAAAAATTCGCTTCAAGAGAGGCTTGTGAAAATCGACTGTCTCAATTTTTTGCCAATAGGGACAAGGGCTTCTATGAGAGAGGCATCATGATATTACCTTCCAAATGGCAACACGTTATCGAACAAAACGGCGGATATGTAACCTAAATCGGATCATTCTAACTATGGTAAGCCTTCAATGTCATGCAAAAATAATGGATTACATTTTACTACACCAGATATATATATATATATATATATATACAAAAGGCAAAAAGTTTTGCACAGTGGGCCATAACTTCTTTAATAGTAGCACTAGGACCATGAAATGTTGTGTGCATGTACTTGTGTCCTTTATGTATATACGCATGTCACTTAATGTACCCTCAAACAGCTGTGACACATTTGGCACACCGTTCTTTCAATGCCGTAAATGCACTAGATCTACTGCTCCCACGCTGACCAGACGGGTTGGAAGAGGAGAGCCAAAGCTCCCAATGTGATCACCTCTGTCTTTTATTCACAGCAGCTCCCCAACTGCATCACGATGCTGGGTGGGCACCGTTTCAGAACTCTTGGAAAAATATATGTATTGAGGTGAGGAAAATTTACAGGGGCTCAGCCCTCTCCCCCTGGCTGCTGGCCTGGGCTTCACTATGTGAGAGAGGATTGGGTAGCTAATCAGTAACAATCAATCAACGTAGTGTTAAATTATGTAACGTATACACTAAAGAACAAGTGACCAGATTTTCAAATAAAGGGACGTTAAATCAATTAGTTACGATTTTGAGAAAACTTAGAAAAATGTCGTAGCTATAATATTGAGAACAGAATTTGATAGTTTGTCGCAATTTTTCGTGACTAGAAATTTGTGTCACTGTTGTTGGTATTGTTAATATCAGTTTTAGAAACTCTGAAGATTCACTAAACGTTCACTCCAAGCTATTCTGATCGAAATTCTTCTGACGAGTAGATTGAAGACAGAGATTTTCTTTGTCAAGAAATGTGTACATTGAACATAATTTCTCCACAGTTTGTTTTGGAAAACTCCAAAAGCAACTCGGAAATTTCTCTAGAGTAAACAGCGTGGCTGCCATAACGTACCATGTGAATGTAAAGCGGGATTTTGCTCCGCAAGTAATCACATCGCATACTTCCTTTGCTTCCCTTACCCATTCCATTCTTTCACTCTTTCTCGTTTTTGATACCGTGTTCATATTCTCTGTGGTTTCACTCGAATCATCAAGCTGGTCTGTAATATGTCAAATATTTGTTTCAAAGTGGAAAATAGCTTTTTTTGCCAATGAAGGGTCAATTTCTCGATTTTGAAGTTGATTAAACAAAATTTTCTCAAAAAACATTATTTTAGAAAAAAAAAAAAAAAAAAACTAAAATGGCTGCTAATAGCTAAGTGTTTTCTTCAGTAATTCAGGGCGATGGATTGTGTTTGAATTTTTCTCTTCCTCCATCTTCACTATCTTATTCATGCATTGAATAATAAATATCCTCTTTATGTTCAAAGACAGTATTGACGATTATGTATAGGAAGTTTACGATAAGAGGACTCCTCGCTCCCCCGCATTTTAAACATTTTTCAAAATATTTCTAAAACTAAGAGCACTATTAAAATGTAAGTTCATAATGCACTAGAGTTTACAAGTTACCATGAAATACAATGAACAACGATCTCGAAATCTTGTCGATTGATGAGTGCTGAGACTTCAATTAAATAATTACATCATAATATTTGAAAACGTATCACTCATCAATGGACAAGATCTCGAGATTACAGTCCATTGTATTTCAGGTTAATATGTAATCTCTAGTGCGCTATGAACTTACTTTTTGGTTAGTGCTATTAGTTTTTGAAAAATATTTCAAATGTTAGGGGGGGGGGGGGGTGGGGGCCTACGAGAAAAGAAGTAAACACGCCTTGCAAATTTGAGAGAAAAAAAAATACATTTCTATTTATAAAAGCAGCTTTTCTCATAAATAGATTCACTTGATGAGCGTAACAATGTATATACACAGCATTTGAAATAGGACAATACAATGCCATAGCTTTAAAATTATAATTTCGCGATTAACGTAACATGAGTCGCCCCCAATGACCTCTGTCTAAAAGCAATATTGGACTGACTGCTGATGCTGCCAAAAATTTCATGAATATATGAAGACAGGAAGAGGAGAGGACACTTAATCTCGCTTGCCCACTTCCAGTCTAAACCAATATGGACCAAATTTTCAGTTCTAACTCAGCTTTTTACGCTTGATATCGCTGTGTGGCCTGTTTTTATTCATGTCTTAATTCTTGCAATAATAATAAAACGTAAATATTATTTGTCGTATTTTCTATTAAATACAGAGTACGGTATACTATTATACGACTAACTCAGGATTTAAAACTTAAATAAAAAACGGGTCTCGCAGCGGTAAGAAGCGTATAAACTTGAGTTAGAATTGAAAGTTTGGTCCACATTGGATTAGACTAGAGGTGGGCATACGATTTGCTCTGGCGTCTATCTTCTGACACTATGGAGTCATTACAATATCCAGAAAGTCGCGCGCGAGATTCAGCATTCTATGGTAACATCGCTGTTGAAAGCATGAAGGAACATATAAACGCTCACAGACACACATACTCTCTCTGTCTCTCTCTCTCACACACACAGACAGACAGACAAAGAGAGAGAGAGAGAATGCCACCCTGTGGAAGCAATGGAAAGCTAAGGAGGGAAGGCATGAGCAGACACGTTCGGCTTGCTTTTGCAGTGCAACTTCTGAACTCCTGTGCTAATTGGTATTACAAATGTCAGTCCAACATTTAGTGGAGGAAAATGCTGTTTAGCGAATTAGGCGTTAAAGCGGGTGCGCTTGAATTACAACACCAAGATTTAACTCTGAACTTGTAAAGTATTTTTTTCCTTTTCCTAAAAGGAAACTACGGCTCTTTTTTAACTCCGAGGGGTACAATATTATTACATATTCGATATTTTAGAGTGATTGAATTAAAAATTAAATAACTTAAGAAAGTGTGTGTTGCGCAACGGGAAAACAATAGCATCCACCGCCACTGTAATCAAACACTTGTTCCATCACGATTAGGTATGCCCAAGAATTTCGAAAGTAAATGACCAGTACTAGATCTATTTTATGCTCCTGAGGTGGTTCAAGATAAAACATCTCTAGGAATTTGGAGTTAGTCATTTGACGATTTCGAACCTTATAGACAACTGCAGTTCAAAACGTCAGCGGGAACGTGAAAGACACGGCGGGACTGGCGTCTGTCATTAAGGTGATCTACAATTTTTTGACAGTACTCAAGAACCAGACCTGAATAATTTCCAGTTGCCCCATCCATAGTTTTGAATAAAAAAATAATACATTTCTGGGCTTAACAGTATGCGAAGATACCGACAACGATGTCTCACAACGGAAGCATGCTTATCTTATTATCAAGGAATCGAAATGGGAGATTCTAACTGGATTTTTTTTACTGATTTTACTCGGTCACTTACAGCAAATGTCGACTGTGGAGATGGTATATTGAAATAAAGCTAAGTCATGTACGATATGTGTTCTTAGAGGTACAAACAGAATCACTTTCTCAAGGATGTACTTAACGTTTTCGTTAAAGTATTTTCTTCAACACAAAGTTTCAGGTCAACTTATGTAAAAGTGAAACAAAACCGGACTAACATGTCTGAAATTAGGACGAGTATAGTCATTACTCATATATATACACATATATAAGAATGATAACTATCTTTTAGAAAATAGCTAGTTACATTTGCCTTTGGATTTTATTTCCCAGACCATTCTTTCATACAATAATTAAAAATGATTCTGTGAAATGATATATACTTTCATCATATTAAAATTGGATGGTGACAAGTGAAAGCCAATTCATAATTACGTTTACTGCATGGAAAAACAAATAAAATCAAGGCGTTGATGTGTTTCCACACATTGAACTTATTTTCACTCTATTTTAATACACCACCTACACCGAATTAATTTATCCAATAATTTATTTACTCTTTGAGATATGGAATATATATAAACCGGACATATATAGGGTGTTGCAAAATAACACTGACAAACCTACCTCACGTGATTCCTGACATGAAAATAAGACAATAATAATACTAATAAAAAGACCATCGAGAGTGCACAAATGCTTCGTTCCGGTGCTATAGGCTGCCGAGACCGCGAAGAAATGAACTTTCGAGCTCTATGTTTTCAATACAATTAACAGTATAACTGCGTGATCAAGGTAATCCTCAAAGGCTTCCAAAACCTACTCTATCCAAAAATGCATATTCCAAAGTTGTGTAATGGGTGCGCAAGGAATTGCCCAAAGGAAGTAGGGTATTCCATGACATTCTCTGAGATGAATCTCGGTGGAAACAAGCACGATTAAGACGACTTTCCGTATGAGTACAGATGATAAACGTAATCACTAGTATCTAACCGGGCAATGGCAGTATCTTTTAGTTGAAATGTACGTAATTTACTCCTGTTTGTTATGCAACCACGCATTTTCTTTTAAATTGTTCCGAAAGGAAAATCTGTTTGAGATATCGACTTGCTGCAAACGAATTGTTATTATTTGCTGCAAGGTAGTTACATTCACGCTTATTTGGACCCACCTTTACTTCAGAAAATTTCTGGGAATCTCCTACTTCCTTTGGGGAATCTTTGCGCACTCATTGCACAATTTTGGAATATGCATTTTGGGATAGAGCAAGTTTGAAGTCTTTGAGGGTACCTTAACCCCGTAGTTCTACTGTTCATGGTAATGGAAATATCACGTTTTCGGCAGCACATAGCTCTGAAATGAAGCATTTTGCACCCTCCAAGGTCTGTACTTTTTGTATTATTTTCATGTTAGGAATCTCACGAGGTAGGTTTGTCGGTTTTATTTTACAACACCCTATAGAAAACTTTAAGAGCTACACACATACCTCTCCAGTGCTTCACATTCCATTTAATTTCTTGTTTCTGACAAGGTAAATTTTTAATAATAATATCTGCTAAGTGCGGAATTTACTATTTATGCTAAAGAATACTAAAAATACTAAAATTGTCAAATTTTCGCAAACTTTTTTAAATGAGTATGGTAGGAACAAATTAGGTGTGATAGAAAACGAACAATGGTTTTGAAGAAAAAGGAGTTTATTTATTACTTTTAAGCAAAACCGGGTTGTTGGACCTCCACATAAAACCGGATTTCGAAATAATAATAATAATTATTATTATTACCCCATGGCTAGTTTAAACCTTGTCATCTCAGAATTAAATTGGGGAGGAGATTTCCAACGTATTAGAATCAAGAAAATGTATGCGAGAAGAGAAGTCGATAATGGATTAATTAGGCAAACTACATTTTGACTTATGAAAGAAAGGACAGGTAAATTTACTGCACTCGTTATACAAAGCAACAATAGTATGGTACTCGGCAAACGTGTGGTCTGAGGCGTTAGGCCAGCGCAGGGCTGCAACCAGCCTAAAACCTCCTTAGGTGGGGCTCAATCCAAGTTTAGGGGATATATATAATAAGGTAGAAACAGAGGAGTGCTTCCATCTCAATTCATCCAGGTAAACCCTAAATTGTCCCATTGACTCTCTTAGATCTCTGTGATACTTTGTTTTTTCTACCTGTGGAAAATAGAGATATCCGTTTTTTTTTTTTTTCGGAAAAAAAAAATCTGTGAAGAACTACGGGTTCTCGAAATAGTTGCCAAGGTTTTTACTGGCGTCAAATATAAAAATGAATGTTCTTTGCAAAAGTCAATTTCTCACAGACTACTTTACGGATTTGCATGAAATAAAAAGCTTTATATTTGTCTCATGTCATATTTTATCGTGTGTAAAAATCATTACTTGTGACTGGCTTCTTTCTCAATAAATAAATGCAATGTTGCCAAATTTAATCCAAAATTTCCGATTGTTGATAATTTATAGCTCGGGTCCTGTAAGTCATATTGAGGTGCATTTCTTTTAGCATATGATAAAATATTACCGAGTTCTGTAATGCCTTATTTTAGTTTTTACATAAAGTGAGTAGTTTGGGTCCTGCGGGGCTCTGAACTGTTGAAAAACTGCCGAAGAGCCATTTTTGGACGCAATTTTCTAAAAAAACAAAACAAAAAACATTTTTTTTTTTTTTTTTAATTCTGAAATTTTTGGAGTAGAAGCAGGAACACCTGAACTTAATTGCCCTTTTCCCGTTTCTTCGGCCCAGCTCTAGATGTGCTTGCTGTTTTTTGCCCCTAAAAATATGTAACGGTTTTGTATTTTTTGTGTATTTATACAACTAGTTTTTGCCATTTATGATTTAATTCCTTATCGATAGTTAACATGTGAATGTTTTAGTGATTTTAGTTAGTGAATTGAAAAGTTAAATATATCCTATATACAGAGTGGTTCTATTACTTTTGAAATCTCAAAAATATTTCTTCATTTTGACAGTGGAGGCGGCATATGATATGATAGGGGGGCTCATGATGGTGCTAGAGGGAGAGAGGCAGCCCGTCTAATTATGAGCCTGGGCCAACGACTAAGAGGTTGTAGGTTCGAGTCCCGCCAGGGAATAGATGTTTGTGGATTTTAATTAGCAGTGCCTCCACAATATAATCGTGGCGGGCCGATAAAAGATCCAATGAATATTATGGGCGGTGAGAGCACTGTGGCTTACGCCCGTTATCTTTGTCACGTCTAAACATAGCTGTTAGGAAAATAAAACGATAAAATTATATAACAACTGAAGGTGTAAAATGTCTTCAGAAACAGAACTTACTGGTGTAAATAGCCAGTGTGAACATTAATAAAATCTAAAGGTGTATACGACCTTCAGTATAGAGAGTTATAAATGAGAAGGGTGTAAATGGGCCTTCACAAGTTAACACCGAAGTTAAAAGTTACTAGAATGGCCCATACATAAAAAAAAAAAAATAGTGAGGTATATTAATGCGTAAGTCTTTCCTCGGTTGCATTATCATAGTTACAACTGTATGTTGGGTGAATCATCGATACACGATGTTAACGTTGTAAAGCTCAATTAACTACGGAATAATCATTCTGATTCGTTTTATAGCTTCCAATTGCTGCTCTGTACGACGATAACTAGTTTGTACCGAACTCTTGTTTCGTGTTTAAATGGTGTTAGGAAGTCACTACTGGATATATAATTTTAAAGTCCATAGTTACGAACCGTGAAAATTACCACTGGTTAGAATCATTTGAACAATGATATTATACTATAAGAAGATTCACAACTGAAGGTGTAAGTAGAAAGACTAATGCCCTGTTTGGCTTAACCTTGGCATGACATTGATAGCTGTGGAAGCACATTGTACAGCAAAAAATCATGCGCTAAAATGGAAATGGGAACTCCTCCGTTGCAATCTTCACGGAGTTATTTTTATTTTCCTTCATCATAACAAAGAACAAGTAGAGGTCACCTTTACTTGTGCCGTGACCGTGAAACACTCAAACCACTGTCACGGAAAACGCGTGATGGTCAGATAGAATGTTGGTAATCCATATTTGTTTGTGTACTTCTTCCTTCTTTTCACTCTCCAGCGCATGTTTACACACTTTCTGTTTCATCAGCTTCTTTATCAACGCGCTCAGTGAATTTACACTTAAATTAATAGCAAACGGCCACTTCTAAGCAGTGGTGAATTCAGATATTTTCACCCGAGGAGAATCTGTGCTCATTAGAGGAGTGACTAATTAAAGAAAATTACTGTTTATTTTTTGACTTAATCTATAGGATAATATTGAAATAAGCATTTTGGGCTCCCTGGTTATCACTTCTCGCCCATACAATGCACAAAGAAGTGGGAGGAGATACTTTTATTGTCAATTTGAAGTATAGGTGACGTTTCTAGTAAGCAGCAAATTATAAATCTTTCGTTTATTTTCTCAAACATATCAAAGATAAGTGACACAACTGAAGAAAAAAAAAGTATAATTTTGCAGGAGGAGGAAAGAAGGGACGTTTTACTTCAGAAGTTACAGTGGGTTTAAAAAAAGTATTTGGACAAGTTCAAAAGAGGAAAAAAAGACAGTATCACACGTAAAACGTGGCCAATATTGAAATCTCTTGCCCTTTTATGATAATTAGGGTGACTTAGATAGAATGATATAGAAATAACTAACATTCGATACACCTGTAAGATAACAGGCAACAAAAGAGTGAAGACTACGTAAATTCATCGCAGAAAAAAAAAGTATGTGGACAACCCCATAGTACTCTCGAAAGAAATGTTCTAAGAATCCTTTAGTGTGTAAGAGTAGTCTGCGTAGTGTATTGAAGCAAACCACACCGCTTCAGGCATAAAGATCCAGTATGAGGAACAAAATGCGTGGAAAAACATTGGAAAAACTAACTTTAATTTCAAATTACGTAGAGAAGGTAAAATCTATTGAGACAGCCAAGCTTGTTGGAAATCGATGCTCTACCGTTGGATACATCATAAAGAAACATAAAACAGAACGATTATTGTGGAATAAAATCCACTCTGGCCAACCAAGGAAACTAACTGCCCGGAATGAATTCTGTGAACAAAACTCAAAGAATTAGTGCTAAATATTTAGCTCTCTCACTCGCCTATGACATGTAAGTTTATGTTACACCACAAACAATCCAAAATTAATTTTAAAAATTGGGATTCAGAAGATGTGTATCCATGGTATGAATAATGTCCACTCCATCAGTAATCACAAAACCCCAAAGCATAACACATCCTCCACCATTTTTAACAGTTGGAGCAATATTCTGATTTCTGAAAACTTTATTCTTCTTTCCCCACATTTCCTGATATCCATGATTTCAATACAAGTTTATCCTAGTTTCATCCTAGAGCAAAACTTTTCCCAAAATTCCAACCTTTCATGTTGATATATCTTGGATGAATTTTGGATTATTTGTGGTGTAACAAACTTACATGTCCTGAGCGGGTGAAGTAGCCAAATCTTTAGCACTAATTCTTTGAGTTTTGTTCACAGAATGAAGCATGTAGGTTTCATTCCGAGCAGTTAGTTTAGTTACCTTGTTTGGCCAGAAATAAGAATGGATTCTATTCCACAATATTTGTTCTGTTTTATGTTTCTTTATGATGTAGAGCATGGATTTCCAATACGCTTGGCTAATGGCTATGTCTTACAAGCAAACATACTGATGGGGCAGAAAAAACTTCTAAATTTCTTTCTTCCATCATGATTAGAATGTGAAAATATGTGCACATGCAAATTTTGGCAACTCGAGAGCAATTACTTTGGGAGATATCGATGATATAATAGTCTGATTCTAGTTTCTGGAGTGTTAAGAAAAAGTGTAGAAATACGCTTATATTTGTAAAATACTGAAAGAAATGGAAAGCAAATACATAGTAATGGATACTGGATGGAAGGCGCTACCGGTTGGATGGCATGTTCTTCACGGGCGCCATCTTGAAGTCCGCCATATAGAATCTCGATTGGTTTTCTTAAATGGGAAGGGGGTCGTGTAATATGTCATTCTGGGCTAGAACTTTACGGGAAACGCGTTTCTGAAGTCAGTTTTGCCGTAAATGTATTATTGTGAGAGATAATGATGTGTGACATTAGAATGGGCTAATTATACAATAGCCTGAAAACACCAATTTTGTCTTGAAATAATAAAGGAATTGAAACCTAAATGCATACAAATTGTTCCTGGTTATATTGCCATTTCTATATACATTTGTATGCATTTAGTTTGCAATTCCTTCATTATATCAAAACAAAATAGGTGTTTTCAGGCTAGTGTATAACTAGCCCATACTATGTCACGCACCATTATCTCTCACAATAATACATTTACAGCAAAACTGACTTCAGAAACGCGTTTCCCGTAAAATTCTAGCCCAGAATGAATGACATATTACACGACTCCCTTCCCATTTACGAAAGCCAATCGAGATTCAAGATGGCGGACGTGACTTTCATTTTAATTCAGAATTATAAATGAAAAATTGCTTTTAGGCCCTATTTTGTCACTCATTCACGCGTCGTGGTGGGATTAACATGGCAAATTTTCTGGTAAACTACCTTTTCCGTTCTTACCCCAGGAAAAGTGATTTCCAAGGGATGTCATCCCTTTGCCAATTGACGGGCCTGTTTAGTCCACACCATGCCCGCCGCCACCCATAAACTGTAGAAGGGGCACGGGTTAGGATATACGCAGTGATGCAATGGACGTTATACCCGGGTATACGGCGTATACCCATCTCAATTTTTCAGGCATCAGCGTATACCCACCTAAAATTTACGAAGTATGCAGGTACTTCGATAGTACGCGAAAGGTTTCGTTACAATGAGCGACGCGTATACTTACCTAAAATTTAGCATTACATATCTGCAAACACAAAGTAATTTTTTATGTAGGGTCAAGAAAATTTTAGGTGGCGGGCCCCCTCAGATCCTTCCCTGGCTACAGGCCTGGTCTAAAGGAATTAAAAATTAAGTTTGAAATAAAAGCTAGACCTACTAGATTAAAAGTGAAAATACCAAAACTCATGTCAAACAGTTAGTCGCGCAGTCTAATGCGTTAGGCCAGTGGCTCGAAGGTGGAGGGTTCGAACCCCTCCTGGGGTATAGAAGTTTGTGGATTTGTACTAGGTATGTAGGACTCATTGTGATGGGGCACAGTCAAAAGTTACTAAACTAACCTTACAAAGTTTACTAACCTTTTTTCCCAACCTAAAATCATACTTTGTTGACGATTATCTCTCCACCCTCACAGCGCGTTGGTTATGTACTACGGATTTGTAACGCAGTCACGTGCTAAAACGTCTGATGTTAAAACAAGTTCGGATTGCGTCAAGGTACTTTACACATGATGACTCTTTTGGAAAAACATGTCCAAGGTCAAGTTCACAGACTCAACATATGATTAGTGCTTATTAGCGATACAAAAATATAGTCACCACAAACAGAGTAGTTTATGTATTCACTATACAAACGCATAGTACTTTGTCTTTGCAAAAATAGCCTTATGTAAGGTAATAGTAATTACTCCCAACTAAAAAAAGAAAAACTCTGTTTCACTACCAACAGATCGATTGATGCGAGTTTAAATCATTCTCACGCCGACAAACTTTCCATGCTTACACTCAGTCGTTCCAAACGAATGCTGACATAGACGATTCTTCACCCCTCCATGTTCTACGGATAGAGTAAGAGGTTGTGGACAAAAATGAATATTAATTATTTCAATTAACGTTACACTTCTACAGTGCTTACATTATTTCAGAATTCATAGTTTTATTTGAGTTGTTGTTAGTGAGGTCACAAATACAATGCAGGCGTCCTTAATACAAAGTAATCAAGTCCCAAATAAACCCAGTAAGTGAAATATTCTAGAAGTAAAATGAACAAGTGCTTTCTGTAATATCAACATAAGAAAAGCAATACTGCTGTTCACGGAAAATGAGATTCAGATTTCAGAACATATTTAATGACATCCAAATTATTAGACATATACTCTTCTTTTAATACAATATTTTCTACAAAATAATTCTCAAATAAAAGTATTATAAAATAATGCGCTATGTGATTTTAAATATATTTAATAGAGCAGCCTACTCCATAAAATTCCTAGAACGATGATCACTTCATAACTTCCCTTACGTACGAATGCGCTCTGTCATGGCACCCTCCTTATAGGCCTATATACCTAAGAAAAACCACGAGAGTTGGTTTAGAGAGGAAGCCATTTTCCCTTGCATAGCTTTGAATCACTTTCTCCATTAACTGATAATTTACGTTTCCTTTACACGGGAAGCACATCTGACGAAGTTATCTTTCATAATTCTGAATTGTAAAAATATTTTTCAATTTACTGAGATAAATCTTAGCAATTAGGCGTACATAATCCTACATGAGGATTAGAAAGCATCCGGACCAGTTTCCTTAATTAAAAACAAATTAATAATAATTAATTAATTCAGTAGCGTAGATAGAAATTTCTCAAGGCAGGGGATATTTAGAAAATATCATCCTTTGCAGTTATGCAACCCAGCACAGCAACATTAAAAATATATTTTAGGATTCTTTCTGTAATTTTAGACCAGCGCAATCATGCAGGAAAATATTCATGAATAGATTATATCCTTGTAGTTTGCTTAGTTCAGTTATAATTCTAATATAAATTTTGCCGTATTTCAAATTTCAAGTTGGATTTTCTAAGAACGAAAAGTTTCTCGACCAGTATTTACATTTGTACTAACTTTGACAGATTTATCTTCTAAAACTGTCAGTTCGTTCAGCCACATATCAAAGTTTCAATTTATCAAAGATATATTTTTTTCGCTTCAGAGTATAAAATATCATCTCTGGCGTAGATGTGGGTGCAGGTCTATTTAAAATCTGAAGCACTTTTAAGTCTGGAAATCTGATATGCTTCCATTGTAGTCTGAATAGACATTTTACTTAGTTTCGCTTTAGAAGGTTTCAATTCGTGTAGAATATTTTATATACGATAGAAAATTGAAACTCTTCTAATTTTGGGAGTCTTATTTTCTCGTATTCAGTGTCTTCAAAGATTTACGAAACCTCTGATAACACTTTTGTTATCGTCCTATCATTTTCGTTAGTTATTTTTTGTAGGTGTTGGATATTCTAGACCCATACTATTTTTTCATACAGCTCGGCTACATATCCAGGTCAAGAGTTAAGAAAGAGAGTGCTGACCTCTCCCAGATCCCAATATCTTTGTAAATTTAGCATAATTTTAGGTGTAATTATATATTTATTATCTAATTTCATATCCAGACCCTCTTTGAACCTTCCACAAATTTCTGAACACTCCAAGAAAAGAAATCTGAAAGAGCTTGTCTTATTGGAGCTCATTTTCTTGATTTTTGTACATATTTTCATAGATTCTTCTGTACTCCGATTTACTGTAACTTGCTTTATCTTTCTTCTGATAGTTTTCTTTGGTTCTTTTAAACTTTACAATAGCATCTTTGGCATTATTCACAGCTTCTACTAAGTAAACGTATTACTTCTGTAAGAATCTGCATAGTGGTTAATCGCAGGGAAATAATAATTTAATCGAATAAAAAAAGGCAAGATGTTAGAAATACACTAAATTCATTGCATGCCTTTAATCTGAAATTGTGAGATTGTTCGATAAAGAAATTTGGACATTTTCTTCGAACAAAAATTAGGTTAATACTTTAAAATAATGAATTATACGTTTATATCCGTTTTCTTATAATATTTAGTGATTTCTTTATGCTCTAGGTGATATATTTAAACCCTTCATAATGCCATAAAATGCGCTCTCCGTAAGCGGATATAAAAACAAACTAAGGGTCAAATTTAGAATCACTCCCAAGAAGTGGGTGGTTCCCTGGAGCATATTTCAATGCTCTTGGAAGTAGTTAATAAATATGACCCTAAGTATTCCAATGGTTCGTAAATAGTTCAGTATCAGTTGAATATGAATTGTCTTAAATACTTTCACATTGAGTTACACAATGCACTTAAATTGCAGCAGAGTACTGTCACATTATGTCTTGAACATTTTTAAAATTTCCCAGCAAACTACTATCACATATTCTTATCAAAATAAGAACTCATAATTAACACCAAAATTTATCATATTTGATAAAATTGTTTTCGTTAAATCTCGACCTTCGTTTTTCACAATTCTCCTTCCAGGTTGTTACTGAGTCACGTCAACAAACTTATTTTTTAAAAGATCTTACATTGACGTAGCGACCAACAATGGAGAGCTTTCCCATACTGGTCATATTTAGAGTCTTATCCACTAATTCAGAAAAACATCTGCATATTCAGGTAACAATCTCCTTAATTGAAAATTAATTGCAGATTTCAATCACTTGATTTTGATGGTTAGATTCTTCTCTCCTTATAGACGAATGCGGTAGTCGTGTGGTCTTAGACACTAGACCAGCGTCTTCAAGATAACGGGTTCGAGTCAATTTCAACAAGCAATGCACTCACATAACTGTGACAGACCGATGTCAAAAATTACTACCAGGCTCCATATAAAGTAAGATTTTTCAAAAGTTCATCATCTTCCCTTATGACCTGAAAGGTTTTACATTGCTCTGTATCTTAGTATAACACCAAATTTTCCCAGTTTTGTTAAATTTCTAGTTTTCATTCATACGTATATAATATAACCATGTTTCATTCATGTCTATTGTCTGTTAAAGTTATTTCTTCTCGACGTACACAATAATTGCTTCAACGGTAGATTCGAAATGTTTTATATTTAAAATTTTCTCCGATCTACCCTCGTTAACACTATCAGTAACAGGAATTCCCATATTTTTCATTACTCTCTTGAAATCATCTTTTTTTACCGGCGCTACAGTATCTATATGATTGTCACAGAAATCTGTTGTCTAAACGTTTGGTCTGCTTTTTTAAGTTCATTAATTTTTATTTTACTGGTTGTTCTGAAAATTATTTACCACTTTCGCCTAATTGTGAAACTACAACGCGAAATTTTCAATAGATCCTTTGTCTATTTAAAACAAACAATTATATCGGGACGGACGTAAGTTATAGTGCTGTTACCGTCCTTACAATTAATTTTATTTTTTTAACTAACAATTATATGCTTCCAAACGTAACTTAATGCTATTTCTTGCGGAAAACTATTTCTTCCCAAGTTCATATAGGTGGAGTCAAGGGGGGGGGGGGGTATATCCCCCATATCCACCCCCTTACCTACGCCACTGAATTAATTATTAACGCATTAATTAAACATTCTTGGTTAAAATAATTTCCATTATGCGCAGTGACCCGCTCTTTGAAGCATTATACTACGAAACTGCACTGCAAAAAATTGCTATTTTACCACGTTTTTATTTACTCACTTTCTTGTCGGTCTGTTCGGTACAAATTAACTCGCTTTCTTGTCTCTGCTCGATACAAATTTTGCAATCGATTTTAAACTAACTTCCCGATGAGCTAGAGACTTGAAACTTTAAACATAGCTCAGAACTGGATGACAATGCAATATTCAATCATTAGATATACGACAGAATAAAACCAGCTAACTGTAATAAATTAATAAAATAATTGGAAATTATCCTCAAATGCACGCAACGCTGCATCTATTGAGTGAAATTTGAGTTGCCTATCTCGCAGGAAGTTTAATATTAACCTATTATACATAAAAAATTTTAAAAAATGATTTTTTTAAAGAAGCTTTTTTAAGATGGACTAAAAAGAAAAAGAAATAAATTGCATTAATCTTATGAATCGGAAAATAAAATAGTGGGTGCTCCTGCTTACCTCATAAAATCTTAATATCTGAGAACATCCACGCTTTTATTTTCCGATTTCAATTTATTATTTTTTGATTTTTAGTCCATTTCAAAAAAGTGTGGTTTTTAAAAATCCTTTTTTAATTCAACAATTCTCGGTGTTCCAGGGGACTATCACTTTCTAATGAACAAGCGGTGTTGATTTCAGTGACACGACACAATTCACTTGTTATCAATGCTGATTCAACACAACAGACAGTGTCTTACTAACATCACCATCACAGTGTTCAATTAGCATTGAAAACACCCACTGAATCACCGAAATTAATACTGTTTGTTGTGTTGATTTAAAAAACACACAAAAAAGTGGTGGTCACCCTGGAACAGAGAAAAAGTGTTGAACTTTTTTTTTTTTTTTTTTTGCAGTGTATACAGACAACACACGGAAGCAGAAGCGCTTCTAGCATATTTCTGTTTTTCATTACACACACATACAAAAGCGTCTATGCAACGTGAAAGCGGACGTTTGGATCACTAATTGATGTCGAGTAAAACCTATCATTACTTCGAGGAGATCCAGTAATTACGAATGCAAGAAATCTCCGGTTGAGGGCAATATCGGCTTGTCAAATCATGAGCAGGAACAATCAACGGATCTTTGTGATCCATAAACAAGCCACCTAACGATTTTAAGGATGGTTCACGGGGGGTTTCACATCAAATACGCATAGGATTTCAGGTGTGCCAATTTCTTTGCGATCACTAGTGCCCAGATAATTATGTAAATACAAGGTAACCAAAAACGTTTTTGACGCCTCATTAATCATGCGCTCACAGAGTGGAAACGAAATGACGCACGTGCCTGCCAAGCGATCGGGAATTACTCTGACCATCGACCTGCAGTAATACAGGCACGGTGCTCACACACAGAAGTCATTGCTCGTCCAGTGTAAAAGAGAAATGGAGGTATCGAAGCAGCTTACTCGCGTGTGTTTGTAAGTGGGCCTGTCAGCTGCCGCATCAACTCGCCGCATATGCCAGGCATTTGGTGAGAATGCTGTGAACGAACGCACCGCCAGACACTGGTTCCAGAAATTCCGTTCGGGAGATGTAAGCCTTGCTGATGAACCTCGCAGTGGACGACCACATATATTGGATGACGAGGCCCTGAAAGCAGCCTTCGAGGAGGACCGTGGTCCAACGTGATGAACTTGCACAAAGGTTCCATGTTTCCGCTAAAACAGTCAGACTGCACCTGCATGGGATAGAGAAATCATACAGGTTAAGCAAGTGGGTACCCCACACACTGTCGGCAGTCAACAAGGAACGACGAGTGACAGACTGTTTGTCCTTGCTCACTCGGCACCTGAACACACCCATATTTGATTGCTTGCTCATTGGTGACGAAAAGTGGGTCCTCTTACACTCCCAAGCAGTGTTTAAAAAGTTCTCTAAAATTGGTGGCCAATGAGGCCGCCTGAACAATTTTGTGATGGAAATTTGTAATTACTGGTGCCCTCATATAATATACCTAGTCGGTCATAAGTTCTGTACCAAACTTGTACGAAAAATTCCAGTAGTTAGGAATAATGTATGAAAATAACCTAGCATTGATGTAAAACGGTAATGTTGGTTGAACTTACAACATCATTGTTTTCCTTTTCTTGCAGATGGAATGGGGAAAGAAAGAGGATCGTATCGTAGTTCTGGCCTTACGCAAGTGCGGACACCCTCCGACGACTATTTTTAAGTTACTGCGGAAACTGAACATTACACAAAAATTTGTTTATCGCACCATACAGCGATATAATGAAACATCGTCTATCGAGGATAAGCCTCGCACTGGTAGACCTCGCTCGGTTAGGACACCAGCTGTCGCTAAGGCAGTGAAGGCACGAATCGCCCGAAATCCGATCCGTAAGCAGAAACTCATGGCCCTGCAAATGAGCATATCGCGATCATCAATGAAGACCTATGACTGCATGTCTATCGCAGAAGGACTGGTCATCGGTTAAATCAGCGCTTGATGAGAATGCGACGTGACAGATCCAAGTTGCTCCTGCAGCAGTACGCGGATAACAAGCATCGACAAATCTTGTTTACAGAGGAGAAAATTTTTCCTGTTGAAGAACACCTCAACCACCAGAATGATGGTGCATCATGTGAACAAGTTCTCCGAGTCCAGCGAGGTCATCACCCAGCATCAGTGATGGTTTTGCTGGGTGTGTCGTACTGGGGTCCCACTGAAGTCCATTTTTGCCAAAAAGGTGTCAAAGTGTACCAAGAGGACATTCTCGACAAGGTGGTGAAACCTCTTGGCAACACTCTGTTCAAAAATAAGCCCTGTATGTTCCAACAGGACTCAGCACCAGCTCACAAGGCGAAATCGACTCAGGAGTGGTTTCGTCGCAACAACATTACGTATCACCACCGAAGAATGACCGTCGTCCAGTCCAGACTTAATCCTCTTGACTACAAGATCTGGTCCTATTTGGTGGAGAAGGTGTGCTCTCAACCTCACATAACTCTGGACCGCTTGAAAACTGCTATAGTGAAAGCAGTGGCTAACATAGACATGAATGTGGTGCGTGCTGCCATTGATGATTGGTCGCGTCGTTTACGAGCCTGTGTCCAGGCAAGAGGAAACCATTTTCATTAAATGTTGTTCCCAATTGATTGTCACTTATCGTTGTTTTATTTCGCAAAACATTTTCATTTTCCTCCGCGTATTTTACTTGTTATAGTCTTTTGCAGTTGGGACAGATTATGACCCGACTAGGTATCATGTTTTATTGACGTTAAATCTAAATTACATGGATGTTACATAATAATGAACCATCATGTTGAAATCAGCCAAGAACTATGATGAATTAGCATGCAAATAAATAAAAAAAGAGCAAAAGTTCTCAATTATATACTTTTCCTGTTCTCTATGTATGACTTCCAAATCAGAGCGCGTGGTTTTCCTTTCTTCCCGGTCCAGAACTGGTGACCAAAATTGGCCACCAGGTGGCCAAATCTAATGATTGGTGGCCGTGGGGAGCCAATTTTGCGTACTTTTTAAACGCTGTTCCATCACTGCTGACCTCTACCACAGAGTATAATACGTATATACTCTGTGCCTCTACTCACAGCAGTTGCAAAGAATGCACCGTGCATTGCGGCACAAGGAGCCGGCATTGGTGAATCGCAAGGGTGTGCTGTTCCTCCACGACAATGCTAAGCAGAGATGGGCACAGGCAAGTACGTCAAAAAAGGAACTTTGTGGACTAAAATGTAAAAAAAACAGACAATAAGAGACAAAAAAAGCTACTAAAAGAGACTATTTGACGTGAAACCAGTATCCATATTTTCTTTTATTACCAATGAGTGTAAAAGACTACATTTGTGTGTGTATGTGTGTTAAAATCCCCCACCAAAGGACCGGTTAAGTCCAGAATTGAACAGAACTTATATTAAAATTGTGATAATAGAACAATATTTATTTATATTTTGAATGAACATACAGAATGAATGACATATTGCAAAAAAATACAAACTCTCACTTCAGTAATAGTTCAGAGCTTTGTTAATAAAGGAGAAATTAAAATGTATGTTCAATTCTAGACCTGGATGAGGTATGGCCAAATACATTTATTACTTTGACAATGTACATAAATTTTCAGAAACTACAGAAAATGTAACAAGTTATACAAAATGTAATTTACATTCACTGTTTTTTTATCCTTCTTAGTGAAAAAGTTAGTAAAAGGTTACTCGTTCTTTTCTGAACATTTCTCTGTAATTTTTCAACTTCCATATATTCTTTCTTCTCATTATTTTTCAATGAACGAACACCTTCTAGCATTCCATGAGCAACTTGAGCACCTTTTAAGTCTCCTGTACGTAATGCTACCTTCAGTTTGGACATGGCTTCATCAAACAAAGCGTCAGTCAGTACAATCCATTGTATTTTCTTCTCATTGAGTCTAACTCAATCTTCTCAACTTGTTTCTTCGTATTTGTGGCTTCCAGCTCTTCTTCTTCTTTAATTTTCCTCTCATTTTCTTTCTTTCTTCTTTTTCTTTCCGATGTGTCTCTTCCTCTAAGTATGCAATATAATGTTCATGAGCATTCTGGCCTAGAGTAATCAACTGACTTGTCACTGGTAAAATGTATGGCTTATTGTGGTACTGTTTACTGATATATGAAGAAAGAAACAGAAGGGTCTCCACTCAACCACTCTATTGTAGAGACAAAAGACCCGCCAACTACCCACACATATAGAAGAGATGATACCAAAAAAGGAAATAATTACATTCTGAAACATTATTTTTATCACTGGACATGGAAAAAAAAATGTGAATGTACGAAAAAAAAACTTAGCACATACTGACATTCTAAACAAGAAAGAGAAAATCCTCAAAAAAAGAGACTTTTAGAGACAAGTTCAAGAAAAGAGACTCGCGCCTATCACTGATGCTAAGCCACATATAACAACATGGACCTGGAAGACCCTTCAGCAACTTGGCTGGGAGACACTGTACAATGCATCATATTCACCGGACCTTGTGCCAACAGATTACCATCTGGTTTCATTCCCTCAATAACCACCTCCGTGTGAGATCCCTCGCCAATGAGGGAGACCTGCGGAACGCACTCACGGACTTCTTTGCCTCGAAGACCGCCGACTTTTATCACCAGGGAATTGTGCAGCTGCAGGAACGTTGGCAAAAGGTGTTGGATGCTGATGGAGTTTACTTTAAAACCTAGTTACGTACCGTCCACTGTATTGCTCTATGTTTATCAGTGCTCTAGAACGGCAAAAACTATTTTGGTTCCCTTGTATATATGTTTCGTTTTAAACATTTTTAATCTACACAAGTGAAATGTTGGTGTTTCGAGATAGAGTGCTAAAAAAAAACTGCTTTAAATATATATATATATATATATATATATATAAATAATAATAAATCACAGCCATATTCAATCCACTAGTGGATGAGGCCTCTCCCCGAAGGGAGGAGTTGGTCTACTGCTCCCACGCTGACCAGACGGGTTGGGAGAGGAGAGCCGAAGCTCTCACTGTGATCGCTACTGTCTTTTATTCACAGCAGCTCCCCAATTGTCCTCACGATGCTGGGTCAACACCGAAATTTTTTGAGCCCCCACCGGGAATCGAACCCGGGACAGCTCGCATTGAAGTCGAGCGCGCTAGGCGACGCAGGAGCTCATTATATATATATAAATTATAAATTTTCATATTTCGTATGTATTTTCTTAATTTTCTAAAACATAAATCCATACATACACGCAGAGGCGGCGTTTGGGGGTGGCAACTGGGGCAACCGCCCCAGGCCCCGCGCTTAGGGACGCCCCGCGTTCCGAGTTGATATTTTTCTTACTCAATGATATAAGGGGCCACGGTGGCTCAGTTGGTAGAGCGCTCACCTCTGGTGCTAGGGGTCGTCGGATCGATCCCTGCTCATGCCATGTGGGCTTTGTGGTGGACAAACACCGTGTGCGTGGGTTTTCTCGGGGATCTCCCGTTTCCTCCCACTTTCTTCATTCCATCAATTCATCCCATTATCATCCATACGGCCTGAGCCATAGTTGCCAAAAGGCCTTAAAATAAAATAAATTCAATTCAATGATATAAAAGTTGATTTGTAAAAAAAAAAAAAAAAAAAAAAAAAAAAAGTTAATAAACTAGTTTGTATAGTTTTAATGCGAAATGTAATGTGAAATGGAAATGAATAAAGAAGCACTTGTAATTAACAATGCAGTTTTTAAAATATACTGTACTTTCTTTAAATAAATTATGTCGGATTTTTTTTTTTTTTCATAAGAAACCGTTGTTCATTAAAAAAGAGAATATTTAGTAATAAATTTAGGGTTAGGAATGAAAGGAAGAAGTGAGAGGAAGCATTTAGGGGGAAGTTGCTTACTACTTTATCGGCTTTAGATGTAACATTTCGGCGCTCAGCGATTTTTACTTGTACTTTGGCCCCGCGGGGTCATTATTGCCCTAGGCCCTGCGCTCACCTAACGCCGCCTCTGCATACACGGGATAACAGAACTTATCAGAATTTTTTAGCGTTCTTCGCATCAAGGGCTTGTAGAAAACATATGAAGGTGTAAGAGTCTTAAAAATCCTACGTTATATAAAGATCACTCTCGAATAGCTTTATAGTCTCAAAACTCTTCAACGCTATACGTATTGTGTTTCTTACCACTTTCATTTAAAATCGGGTTGCACTTAAAATGATAAAGAATTTTGGAATTCAAAATCACGTAGTCTTAAGGGGGAAAAAAAAATCTGGCGGAGACGAAAATACGTGGGCGGTAGAAGACTTATTATTATTACTTACTTGTCTATGCCGGAACCCAAAAGAAATGAAAATCGTACGAGAAAAACATAAGACCTGGCAACCCAACCTATAGCCTATGTTGAGTCCATTTCAGCGTTGTACGTTCCTAGGGTCAAGCTTCCTGGATCCCCAAATTTAAATTATATGCAAGGTTCGATACAGACAAAAGGCAGTCGTTGAAATGCTTAATATATATGCATAATAGGGGGTGTATAACGCTGAAATTAGTAGTGTAAAATGTGAAGTAATTGTACATTCATAGATAGTAACAAACTCCTTTAAAAAAAGTGTCCACGGAACATACTGGGAGGATTTTTAAGAACGCATCGAACATCTTTTTGCGTGCTCTTTTGGACGGTGTTGCCAATAACATTCAATAGATAACCAATGTTGCCAAAATCTGAGCTGCTATTTCCCTTCCGAAGGTTCGAAATTTACTTTTTCAGCCTTATTTTTGCCTGTATGCTATTATATGTATTTGAGGTTTATTTGCTGACGCCTTAATGAAGGCCTTGGTCGATACCTTCGCCATCCTGGCTAACCCAAAGATGCCAAAACGCGATAAATAAATTCAAATTCATGTGATGCGTTTGTGTGTGAGCTTGCAACCGATCATGCTGAACATTTAAAGCCTTGAATATTGCCAATTTCTGATGCATGAAACTGGGGATATTAAGTTGACCTAAGAACGTGAACACATGCGACACTAGGCGTGTAGGTTTATATTGAAAACGCTTCAACGAACAAAAAATAATAACAAGGAAAATGTAATCTGCCATATACTAAAAAAGAACTCTTCAAGAAGAGAATCGCTGAATTTCTCTGCAATTAAGATATTTTGATCAACATTTCCCCTTTTCCCTTCCTGCAAAATTTAGGGTTAAACGTCCCTGTACCGAGGGAAATTTCTCGAAAACAATGAAAAATGGCTTGAATGTGGTAGCTAAATTAGTGTATAAAATGGCTAGATTTCGCAATAAAATGTGACCTGACAACTCTGAATCAGGATTGCCGACTGAATCACTGAAAAACACAGTTAATGAATTGTGAAACCTACATAGTTGAAAAATACACCAGATTGGGGAAACATTACTGAAGTAATGAGAGACGAGGGGAATTCCGTGTATGCAAGTACAAGGTCATGATGTGATACGAGATGACGTAAACAACAGTGTTTTTAAAGGCTAGTTCCATGGACAAGATGTTCAGTTGATATCCATGCGTACGTCATCATAACGTTCTCGAACATTCGGTTTCTCTCTCTCCCTCTCTCTCTTGTCATGTGATGTGACACACACTGTTAAAAAGTCGTGGTCAATATTAACAAATACTTTAGGAACACGTATTTCTTCCTTTGCGCGCAACTGCTTCATTCTTGCATCAGCCAGTTCTGCCCAGCAAGCTAGACATATTCTTCCTCCTTGCATTTTTTTTTTTCTTTTTAATCGAGAGAACTGCAGTAATCCACTGTACGATTACAACATGTGACAAAATGTAAATGGAAAACTATTTTCTGTGAAATACCACTTGTTCGGACACGAAATACATTCATGTAAGCATTGATATTTTATCAGAAATTAACACATATGATTATCACATGTTATAAATTTGGTATAAGTAAACCTTGTAGTTTCTGTACCAATTAATTGGCCCCCATACGTAAATAAATGTACATTGCCTAATGTTGTAAACTGAAAAAGAAAAGGTATTTTTTTCTAAAACTTCAGTTTTTTTAGAAAAAAAAAAAAAAACGTAAGCCTTCGTTTTCTTTCTATTTTTTTTTTCAGGGCAGCAATTTGTAATACTGCTAACGTCAGTTTAAGATGGAGGGGGAGGAAGTTGGCTACGGCGGTCTGCAAAATAAGCGTTCAATTTAATATGGGTTTTCACACATATCTATGAATATCGTAGTATCATGTAGTTCCTTTTTTTTTTCTTAAAAAAAAAGGCAATAGCACTTTCAATACATTTCCTGGAATTATGAAGGCACTGAAGCGAAAACCATGCGTGTTTTTTTTCTGTTTGGAAATAATTAAGGATTATTATAATGGAAACTTCCATAAGAAAGTTGTTACATGGGCTACTAAAACATCCTTTATTCCAAGAACAAATACGTCGTGGAGCCTTCAGTTATTTACTTTTACTATGCCATGTATTGTGTTTAAGGGACTATTGAGTCATTTTTCGAAGTAAGCACATAAAACTATGATATTCGTAGAAATATTTTGAAATTCATGTTAAATTGAACGCTTATTTTGTAGGCTGCAGTGGCCAAGTTCCTCTCCCTCTTAACCAAGAATTAATTTTATATAAGGTAATTAAGAAAAAACACAACATAAATCAAACCCTAGATTAAAAATATTTCTTTGGTATAGCCTATGTGAGATATTCCCGATTGCCCAGTTCTCAGTGTTACCAACTTAAAAAAAACTTTCAAAAATTCTTCCATACCGTATCTGCCCCAAAGTTAGCTTGAACATCATTCACCACAATAGAAGAAAGTGAGTGTCCCCAACCTCAAGCACCCCAGCGGTCAGTGTTGCCAGCCTATTTTAAAATTCAACATAAAGAAATGCTTTTATTAATACAAATCTACACCTAAATTTGACATACATGTTCATTAGGTACTGGGACAAGTCATACAGGCACTTCAGGCTCCGTATTTGTCAGAGTTGCCAAACGATTTAAAGAAAAATACATTTCACATGTTACCGTTGGATGTATCTGCACTGATTTATACAAAATGTGACGTGTGCATTAGGTACTGGGTCAGTTCACATTGGTACTTCCGGCGCCGCAGTTGTCACTATTGCCAACCAATTTCAGAAAATATGTTTTTTAAATTGCTTCCTTATCGTTGAACGTCTTTTCTTTTTCCAAATTTTCTATTTACATACTGGGACGCGTTATAGAGTTACTTCAGGTCCCAGAGTTGACAGTGTTGCCAATCCATTTTAAAAACTAAATATTTACTCCTTCCATTCAGCTCGATGCATCCGCACCAAACTTTGAGTAACATATTCGACACAATCGAAACATACTGTGTTTGTTCACTGTGCCTTTGTCAGCGTTGCCACCCTATTTTAAAATTCACTTTTTAAAATGTCCTCCACATTGTTACGTGCAGACAGCTATTACAATATTTTTTTTTAAGTGCTGGCGAATGTGGCTACGATATGATATACTTTGAAATAATAATGCTCTGAGCCTTATTGCAACAGACTCATTGTTTGTATCCAATAATATTCATTATGGGTTTATACAACTCTATTTAAATATGCATATAACATAAAATATTTTTTGCTACACTATCTGAATCTAAATATTTCACAGTATGGGGCGATGTTTAGAGCCGGAAGCATGACGAAGGAGTGCCACCGAGTTTTTATGGTCGAACACAATGTACTAATAAACGCAAACATATAACTTTGTCCTTGAATAGAAGCAGGTTATTTCCGGGGATTTTGAGCTAAAGATAATTGACGGACGGTAATTATGATAAAAAACCTATATCTTCCTTGAATAATACCGTAATTAGAAATATACGGGATGAGAGCATATTTCGGTAAGAATTAATAGTTCTTTAGTTTACAGTAAAGATGTTTTGGAAATTCTATTATCTCTAAAAACTTAAATTCTTCCTATAATTCGAAATATTTCTTCAGTTCCCTGGAGGTTTATTAGTATTTTATTACAAACTATACCAAATAACTTCAGTCCGTATGTCCTTAGTTAAATCCTTATGTTTGTCAGGGTGAAGATATAAGAAACATAGCAATGCGACAACGAGTGCATAATCCTATCATTTGCCTCGTTAAAGCTGCAGGAAAAGAAAGCAATAGTAAATTGGGATGAATGTGTGAAAGTTTTCCAATCTTGATTATTACATTGATTATCTGTAGTGTAAAGCATTAAATAATTGCTGTTTGAAAAAAAAAAACTTTAAAAAACTCTTTAGAAACAGTTTGTTTGTTTTTCAACGGCCGCAGACTTTGGATAGGCACTGGGCATGATTCAAGTTTGAATCCTACCAGGGGTTTTCGTCAATTTCCTTTGAATCCTAACAAGGTTTTCGTCAATTTCACCAGATACCAACGATTGCTAGAGCGAAAAGCTGCACAGAAAGGCATGGAGATGTAAAACGAACAGAAGGACAACGAAGTTGAAAAGAAGGGCAATGAGAATAAAAATAATTAAGTAAAGTGTGAAGTGGATTTAAATCTTTTACTTTATAGCTTCTATTAAATTTTATTAGATCTAGAAAATAGCGCCCATAAATATCCCTTGTGATGAACTATTTCAAAACTGATCAGACATTTTTTCATGACAAACATCTCAGCTACACAGTTTAAAATTTTCAACCATTTTCCTGCAAAAGTCAGGCAACTGGCTGCATGGAACAGTAACGAAAATCAGGAACTCTTCAGTGTCCAAAAATATTCAACGAATACGTAGAAAATTATCGGCTATTATTCAGATTTACACTATTGTTATTCAGCTTAATATTCAGAATATATATTCAATTCCCGTTTCAGACTCTGCAAAACAGCTGGTTCATTTTCTGTTTCAGCAGCAAGAACGTGGAACTCTCTGCCAATCAGTATTACAAATTCTGCCACCTACAGTGCTTTCAAAAATATGATCCAACATTTCCTCCATCGGAAGCAATTACTAAGCTCAAACTCTTATGACCCAACCTGACAATTTCACTCATTGGTATTGTGTAATTAGAATCATTATATATTTGTAACGTCTTTTTTTTCCCCTCGTAGATACGTAACTGTTGATACCAATAAAAAAAAAATGCGTGTGTTTGGTGTCTGTATCTGTGTGTATGTGTTTGTGTGTGTGAGAGTGAGTGAGTGCATTTAGTATATAGGATTGTTTATTATTATCATTATCATTATTGTGCATTATTCTTTTATCATTCTTTTTTTTGTATTATATTTCGCTTATATTACCAACATTGTATATTTCATGTAATTCTATTATTGTTGTATTGCCCTTACTAGTGGCTAATGTGCATTATTCTTTTTTTCTTATTGTAATATTGTAACCATACCCTTATTTTGACAAGGGTTAGCTGGCAGAGCAGCCATAGGCTGAACCTCGCCCGCTTCAATAAAGACCATTTAAATTCAATTCAATTCACTGCTGGATGAAGCCTCTCTCGGAGGGAGGAGTTGGTCTACTGTTCCCACGCGGACCAGACATGTTGGGAGAGGAGAACCGAGCTTTCAGCTGTGATCGCCACTGTCTTTTATTCACATCAATGCTGGGTGCCGTTCATCAATTGCATCACGATATTGAGGGGGTACCGTTCCAGATTCTCTCGCTTCGGCAGCGTAGGGAATCTAACCCAGGACCCCACGATCAAAACTCCGCGACGGTAACCACTAGACCAGCAGGGCGGTCATATATATATTCTTATCTTAAGTGTATTCAGTCAAAATTATTCTTTGGTGTGTTCTTACTGGTAAAGAAACGTTAAATTTGTGAGAGTTCTTTGCTTAAAAGCATCACTGTGCTTGATACACATACGCACGAAGAATACTGCAACACACAGAAAGAAAATTACGATCTGCAACACTGACTGAAGTTCAGAGTCTTCACCATCCGGCGGCCGGCCACGAGGATCTGTCATTTGTTGATGGTGATCGTTCAAGTATCCTGCACGTGCAGTGTTACACTTTGACCCACAGTCTTGCGAACTATGTGTACCGTACGTGGATAAAAGCAGTGAAATGTGCGTGTGTGTTTATTTTATCCACCTGCCAACTCTAGTCAGAATTCCTGATCTCGGTTCCTGGTTGTGATTGGACTTGGAATATTACCAACCGGACCAGAAATAAGGCCCACGGAATTCTGAAAAATTTCGCATGTTTCTTTTCAAATTTTAGAAATTTATAAGTCTGACGAAAGTATTGGTTCCAGGAGAGAAAAAAAAACCTGATTAATACCTATTAATGATGATATGTGATAATTTTTGCGTAGCACAGGAATTACTCAAAATTTAGTAATTATAATTTTTACTGCAACACTATATTGTTAATTTTTATTTAATCGTCAAATAGGTAATTAAAAAAAAATGTACAAGCTTTCATGATAGAAAACTTCAAATTGAGCAGTAGAAACTTGATAAACCTTGACCGAAAGAGAGAATATTTGTATATTTGATAATCATGTATGATACACATACCTTTTCTGATATTCACTGAAGAAGTCTCTCTATCTTCGCCAAATCACGTAGGAAAATTACGGTTCCTGGTTGGAAAAGGACTGTCAATAACACTTGCACTTCCTTCTAGTTTTCCTATTACGCACTCAAGTTCGTGATTGTTCTAAAGTTCACTGGAGAAATGCGAATGTTCTGGTCTTATGAAGTTCACTAATAAATTTAGATAAAATTTGACTATGATCACTTTCTAACACACAAGCTTCGGGGATCCCGCCATTTGAAGATTCCTGCAAAATCGCAGTTTAAACTGTGATCTAAAAGCCTAATTTTACGCTTCAAAATCGTGGTTTATTATTATTATTATTATTGACTATGTAAACTATTGACAATACGTAAAGGGGAGATACACTACTCAAAATATTGATATCTAATTCTAATCTTGGGTAATGAGTGTTTTTCACTTGTAATAATTTGTATCCTTTTATGCATATTTCTTTATTTTCTGTAATTTCTGTATCTGACACAGTACTATATTGGCTCTTCAGCTGATCTTAGAACTTTAATAATAAATTGAACTAAATTGAATTATTCTACGACTACTAGTACTACTACTACCACCACCACCACCATCACTACTACAATAATAATAATAATAATAATAATAATAATAATAATAATAATAATAATAATAATAATAATAATAATAACTCATTAAATATTTTACTGTAATTCAAAGTTCTATTGACAAACTTTGGGAACTTTAGGCGACTTTGGCTAAGGCCGTATGAATGAGTATGGGAGAATTGGTGAAATAAAGAAAATGGGAGTAAACGAGAAAACCCAAAGTCCACAATGTATGAGCTGGGATCGAACTGAGGTCCCCAAGCACCAGAGGTGAGCGCTCTACCACTGAGTAACCACGACTCTGATGTTAATAACAATTCAAACGAAGCATTCAAGTGTGATACAAGACAAGAACTTTGTGCAGAGCATGAGCAGATGCTTCACTTTAATTCATCGTCATGCCGGATACAATGAGTCACCGTGGCTCACGCAGTAGCGCGTTTGACTACGATCGGGCGGCCCGGGTTCAAATTCCGGGCAGGACGCATGAGACTTTTCTATAACAGACGGGCAGACCCACAATTCCCATGCCAGTCTGAGGTGCACTCAGCCTCCTATCAAATTGAGTACCAGAGTGTCCTTCGTATTCGTGGGTACCGTGGGAAGGTAAAGGCGGTCGAGCGTGGGACTGACCACCCCACCTCACTTCGTACTGTAGGTCGAGAACATGTGGAGCGCTACCTCCACATCCTCCATGCACCGTTCACGGCGCGTGCGTATCGCAGATAGCTTACATTACAGGAAACAAGTATGTATAAAGAAGTGCTGCTCTGTTCACTAATAAAAAAAGAAATCACATGACAGGAAAGCTTCATGAGACCTATCATACTACTAACATGCTATCGTGATATTGTTGGTAAACACCAGTCACGTATAGTATGGTGCCTTTAATCCATGAAAACTGTTATGTAACTCATCTCCAAGGTCAATTCCGAAGTCACTCAGAAACTCGAAGAATAAAAACTCGCTTAGGTATGTTCGGAAAGGAGTGAAGCTGTACAAAACTACATTCGCTGTGGAATATTCATATTTCCAGGTAGCTAACTGCACAGGAAAACTACTTTAGGTGAAACACCCAGGAACACATTCCTCAATAGACTATATACTACGTATGATAATTGTTGCATGTGCGTTAACCTTCGTGCACAGTAGACCAGGGACGTATTTAGGGGGTGGGTCCGGATCAAAAGTCTTATGGAAAAATAGTATAACTTCAGGCGTAATTATATATATTTCATGCCCACCCAGACATACCTCGGATCCCTCCCAAAACCAAATTCTGGATATGTGCCTGCAGTAGACCCTTCATATCCGAAGTCTGAATATCTGCCTTCCTCGGCATATTCTACTGTCCCGCTCAGGTGTTTATCCACAATTGTTTAGGCAGTTGTTTCCTATAAGTTACTACTGAGCAGTTGGTGGCTGACGTTTTGTCTTATGAGCTTTTCATACGACATTTAATGTGCATAGAAAACAAACAGGAAGATGTTTTGCGCAGAGTGGAACGATCTGAATGTTTTATTGCACCAACACCAACGCACTACTACAAAGAAATGAAGAAAATATTGAGTATTGACAAGCACACGAAAAAGAATTTTAAATAAACTCATTAGAACGAAGAATAGTTTCACATGATATACAGTCATGATAAGATATAATGTTATTGTTGAAAATGACCCGAAGGGAGGAGTTGGTCTACTACTCCCACGCTGACCAGACGGGTTGGGAGAGGAGAGCCGAAGCTCTCACTGTGATCGCCACTGTATTTTATTCACAGCAGCTCCCCAATTGTCCTCACGATGCTGGGTCAACACCGAAATTTTTGAGCCCCCACCGGGAATCGAACCCGGGACCGCTCGCACTGAAGTCGAGCGCGCTACCGACTAGGCTACGCAGGAGCTCATATATATATAAGAGGTAGCGATCACAGTTGAGAGCTTCGGCTCTCCTCTCCCAACACATCCAGTAGTGGATTGAATATGGCTGTGTAT
>JAGDQP010022282.1:0-27926 GCA_022664845.1 Lepisma saccharinum
TTTTTTTATATATATATATATATATATATATATATATATATATATATACACCAATTCACATTTGTTAATTCAACATAACTGTACTTTGTTCTAGATGTGCATGATGCGGATTTACATGGCACCTAGTGGACTTACATAGTAGCTAAAATTTAGGGGACAGTAATGAGATGTAAGCAACGGACATAAGAAAAGCATGCTTTTTAATATCTTTAAATTCTTTCATTTTAAGAAACGATTTATGAATATTAAAGCTTAAGATTTACCATACAAAGGTATGATTAGAACTTGCAAATACTGAAGGAAAACTATACAAAAAAAAAAAAAAAAAAAAAAAAATGTATTGAAAACGTGAAATCGTTATTCGGACAACGGATAGAAGTGACACTTTATACACATTTTATAGTCTTAAATTAATCTGTTTCTCTTCTTTATTTACATTTCATGAATTAGGAAGAAGAACAGTTTATATCATATCTGTAAAAAGGCAGAGAATCTCAGAGGCAACAGGGAAATAAGGACTAGAAATTCAAATTGACAGAGAATCATCCACAAGTCATATACAATGGCGCCAATGGTGAAAAATGTTTATGTCTTTTGTTATTGACTGTAATTTGTGGATTGTATTTACCAAATATTTATTAACCACAGTTGATTTTAGAGAATAGTAATTTCCCGAGACTTAAAAATAGAAAACAAAAACACTAGGAAACTAAAAATAAATAGTTTTGGAAAGGAATTTATATCGTGGGAACAACAAATATTTTTCCTCTCACTGGGAAAGTTTCCACTACTCCTTGGTAATCACAAATAGTGGAAGGTATTATTTTTTCTATTCTTACTCATTACCAGTGAACGTTCTTAATGAAGTACTCGGAGTGAAAGCTATCTTAATATTAATATGTATGTAATCTAATTAACTACACAGAAAAACGTATCTGCCATCACGAGCAAGTGCTTATAATTAGTAAGGAGTAGTGGGAACTTTCCCAGTAAGAGGGGAAAATGTCTACCTTTCCCTGGATACAAATTATCTTCCAAAATTGAATAAATTATTATCTCCCTATTTCTATATTTATTTTTAGAGTTCTGGTGCTTTTAAGTTTCTGAAAATTAATAGTGTCTTAAAAACAACTGTGTCTATAAAAATGGTCAAATATCATCCATAAATCAAAGGTAATTAACAAAAAAAATATATATATTTTCACCATTTGCGCCGATGTATATGATTTTCATAAATATGTTCAATCATTCACATACAACATCGAGCATATTTTTCATAAACTGACAGGTTCACATTCAACTTTAATAATAAGTGATTTTGACATATTCAGAACAGAATTAGGAACATTTGTTTTTATTTTCAACCTGCGGGACCAGATTCAAATGCATATCGACATTTATATTTTCTATTTATCGCAAATTTAAATTATTTTGAAATATTTGTTCACAATATTCAGTGTATATCAATAAATGGATTTTCAAATGTTTTTTACACTTATGTTCTCCCGAATTGAGTTTTGATTTGCGTTTCAAAAATTCGAAGTTTTGGACTTTGACGATACGTGTCTTCGTTCTGAAAGTGTAATAACTTTAAATAATATGTTCTAACTGATCACAGCTCGAAAAACATTGCCCAGCGCAGAGATTCGATCTCAAATCTGGCTAAATTGCAAAACTCTCGTTTATCTACCATGCCTAGTTATCCTGTTTTCTCTAGAATTTTACTTCGAACCAGTTACACAACAACGTTTTACCAAAAAAATAATAATAAGTGCCTCTTGCTATACTGTGCATAGTATACAAAAGCACTTGTGCTGCCATCTGACGAGTAGGTCGGTGGACGGGAATAAGATCACGTGATACTGCCGAGAAATGCCATTGGCAAGAAATTACTAATTTTCATTGGCTAATAGGTCAATGAAGTTTTCGACCATAATAGTCGTTATGTTTCATTAAATATGTTTAATAAATATAATATTGTTTACGTTCGATATTGGCTTATAGTCTTTTTTATCCTTAAGAAATAAATTGCTCATTATCTCATCTTTGTCTTATAAACTTACGTTTTCTTTTGTCTTGATTTTATATCAATTTCCGTCTTACGAGGCATCGAGCTCTACGTTTCGATACTGGAGTGAATGCTTAGAGTTGATAGGTAGACGCCAGAGCAAATATTTAAACTCGCTTGTCCACTTCCAGTCTAATCCAATGTGGACCAAATGTTCAGTTCTATTTCAGTTTTATACGCTCCTTATCGCTGTGCCGCCCGTTTTTTATTTGTTTTAATTCCTAAGCTATTCATATAATAGTATACCATACTCTGCATATAATAATACTGCACATAATAATCATGTTTTTACAAGGATTACGACATAAGTCAGAATAGCAATATCAAGCGTAAAAAATGAGTTAGAACCGAAAATTTACCCCATGTTGGTTTAGATTGGAAGTGGACAAACGCGGTTAAGTGTCCTCTTTGTTCCCTGGCTTCATATATTCATAAAATGTTTAATGGGAGCAGTCAGTCCAGTATAGCATTTAGATAGAGGTCATTGGTACGAAGTAAAACACTCGTATTCGTATTATGTACTCTATCGCGGAAATGGCTAATTATGCCCATCCATTGCGCATTCGTTTTATTAATTGCTGTTTTATAATAATATTTGATATATTATACAGTTTTACAGTCTATCGTTCACAATAATTGATGTTTTAAAGTGTTATTTAATAGGTGCTATGGTTACTGTCCGCCATAGTTATCGGTCTCTCTATATTGTTTCAGTCACTGTCGTTTTTGTTGTATTTATCACTGTAATTTTGAATATTTTGTTGAAAAAAACTATTATATGAAGTAATGTAACACTATGTAACTTTTCTGCATAAATTTTCTTGAAACGGTGTCCGAAAAACTTTGAAATTTTGTAAATTTAACACAAATAATTTCAGCAGCTTTCTTCTGTTAAGCCGCCATTTTCGAGACCACGAAGTAAAACAGTTCTGCTTCTTCGTTCAGTTACATAGGTAAAGAATGACGGTTGGTTGGTTCGATCCTTGGTTAGAAACTGAAGGCATCAACTCTGGCCACAACTGTCGCTACTATCGAGAACTGGTAGAGACATCTACAGGTATACGTGAGAACTTCTAACAATCACTTCTGATTATTTTCTTTGGTTTTACTTTATGACAAGCAACACTGTAGCAGCAATTAAATCAAAATATAGTTTCAAGGGCTAAAGTGTGGGAAAGGTTAACTCTCATAAAAAAATGCCGTTAAGTTCGACTTTATTTTCTACAACTTAGGTAACATGCAGTTCTTTGTGTATTGCGTACCACACGTGTAGTTAATTCATACCTCCCTCACGATATGCCATCATGGATCTTTTTGGCTTTCAAGTAGTAACCTTTATATTATATTACGTAACACGGAGTCAAGGTCTCGGGTTGATTCTCGAGAAAAAGCGTGGAAATACAGCTTTCGACAAAACTATCGGAGTACACTTATTGAATCCTTGTTTCACTTTTTATCCGTTCTGATTTATGTTTCCACTATTAAACAAAATATGGCACACATATTACACAAGTTAAAGTGTATCAGTATGTTATATACAATTTGGTAGATAAACAAAGAAGTACAAACACCGATACAAAGAGAAAGAATCTGAATCTTCTCGTTGTCATAGATAAAATAATTAAAGATTTGGAAACCTATTCTTACATTTTCTTAAATGCCACCTGGCATCAGTTCAGTCAAACTACAAATGAAAAATGCTAGTATGGAATAATTATTTTCAATTTAGGTCGGCTTTTCATACACGCGCTTGCCGGATGCTATGCTTTCGATTTGACTGACGTGAGTAGCCAACTGAAACATGTGTTTAAGCATTTCTATTGGTTTCTCATAGAAATCAGAAGTAGAGGATTTGGCTAGTTTGTGTATGAAAAGCCTGCCTTAGATTTATAAACCGTGAAAATCACAAACTGTGAACAAAGTATCCGTTTCTGTATCTTACTGGTCAGAAAAAGATTTAACGTGTAGATATGGCACATAATTATTAACATTCTTTTATTCGTAGTTCAGTTGGATTGACGCCAGGTGGCAGGAAAGAAGACAGAGTGGGAATTTGCTACCTACAATTATTTCATCTATGGACTACACAGTACTTGATAAATTATTCTTAATGCGAGAATATAATGTGTTGTGTACGCAAGAACTCAAAACTCACTTTGAAAACGGTGTGATAAATTCCCCAGACTTGTTGTCACATTACTTACATATCTTAAGCACATAATTAAGATATTTTTTATTAAAACGAAGTTTACAAAAAGTGTACAAGTATATTATTTTCGTAAGTAAGTAAAACATAATATTTTATAGATATTGAAGCACTCAATCAAATAAACGTCTCGTTACGTTTGTGGCCGCTGTTAAAATGTCAGTTCAATTTTGTATGTTCATTTATATTCTACAAAATGTTGTACTGACAAGCGAGCACTGATGGGGCAGAGAAGAATTACACATTTTTCTTCCATCGTGATTAGAATGTCCAATCATGCAAATTTTGGCCACTCGAGCGCAATTACTTTAGGAGATATCGATGATATAAAAGTCAAATTCTGTCAGTGGAGAGTATTAAAAAAGTGCTGTGTTGAAAGAAATGGAAGCCAAGTACACACTAATGGATATTAGATGGAAGCCGCTACCTGTTGGAAGGTATGTTCTTCATGGCCGCCATCTGGAAGTACACCATATTGAATCGCGATTGATTTTCTTAAATGGGAAGAGGGTCGTGTAATATATCATTCTGAGCTTGAATTTCACGAGAAATACATTTGTGAAGTCAGTTTTTCGTAAATATATTATTATGAGAGAGAGGAGTAGTATGGGGTAATAATGCAATAGCCTTTTGAAATAATGAAGGACATTTGTTCGTTTATTCATTTATTCGTTTATCAAGTAGCAATACATACATAAAATACAGTAAAGATAAAGTCGTGATAAATAGAATGCAATAACATTTTAGACAAGATTAAGGACAATTTAAATTAGACTACAGCAATAAATTAAACATAAAACAAATCAATAAAATACAAAATGTCAAGTTAAAAATATAACGGACTGGAATTCTTAATTTTGAATATAAAATTACCGCTTGTTTTGTTTTATTATCGAACGAACGAAATCAGATGAGTAATAGGAGCCGAAGTGTTTGGAGCTCGTTTCGTTTGGTTCCAGCTATTGCACGTGTCTTGTTTCTGCGGATATGCCCAAGAATACTTCTCTTTGCAGTATGAATAAAGCTTACCCTGCCACCAAGAAGAGTTTCAAAAAAATTCTAGCCACGAAAAGCGTCCTAGATCGGAGTCCTCATCCACTGATTCATCATCAATGCCTTCCTCCGAAGTGCCGACGTTTTAATTTAATTTGCCTGCACAGGCTTCGGCTTTTTTAGGGTCACCTTCCATGACTTCCTCCGATGAGAAAGGTTTTGCCATGGACACTGTTGGGTTTCGTTATCCTAAGAATCCTGTTAAACTACAGTCTTAAGTCTTCTGTATCTCAAGTCTCCAGTCATTATTACTTCCAATCCATTTAAAATGCTTGATCCTGCAGCTTCTGATGACTCTTCTAAGTCATATATATATATATATATATATATATATATAAAATCATACACAGCCATAATCAATCCACTACTGGATGAGGCCTCTCCCGGAGGGAGGAGGTGGTCTACTACTCCCACGCTGACCAGACGTGTTGGGAGAGGAGAGCCGAAGCCCTCAACTGTGATCGCTACCTCTTTATTCAGGTAGCTCCCCAATTGGCCTCACGACGCTGGGTGGACGCCGCATAGGCAACACCATCTGGAGTGCTGAAACGGTCACCCATCGGTGATCTTACGGGAACCGGTAGACCAGCTCGGCTAGGGCGTTGCCATATATATATATAACATTGTTCTGTCCAGCCCAGAGTTCATCATGCGAAGGAAGCAATTCGCCTTCAGTTAGATAACCAAGCAAATTTCGATAAAATTACTGCCTATTTTCATGAAACTAACGTCAGATTTGCTATAGATGTACCAAAGGAAGATCATGATAAGTTCGACTCATTAGGAAACTTCTTCTTGATACGTAAACTACTGATATTTAGCAGGCATTGCTTAACCTGAACTTTCCAATTCTCTCCGTCTGCCAAATGTATAGCCGCGATAAACTACCTTACAAAAAACTAATCTGCCACTATTTCTAGTCACTTTCAGTCGCACTTTCAATCTTCAGACATTGTTCAACCTGAATTATCTTTGTTATTATCGAATTTCCATTGAAGTCCAAAAGTTTCTTACAATGTTACCATTGTCAGCCCTATTGTCATTCGCAACATACATGCTACTTAGATCCTCGCTTCGTAAAATGCTCGGGCCCTCATCTCACTACTGAGTGTGACAAACAACCTCGCTTACAGCCAGCTAAGTGTGCTAACTGTGGCCAAAATCATCCTGCCAACTATTGTGGCTGTTCTACTTTCCAAAGTTTAAAGGCCAGTCTCACTTCAAAACCTGCCTCACGGATAGAAACACCATCTGGTGCTGTCCATCAGCAAATTCTACCATCATCATCATTGTCTTCTTTATCAGCTACCATCTCTTGTGCTAGCACTACTGTTAATACTCAGCCTTTGTAGTCTGAAAATTCCAGTTCTCCTACTGCTGATCTCAATTTTGCTGCTGTCATGACTAAATTCAAATCAGGACATCCTCAGCTCTTACAAGACAAGAAAACAAACACTTTTCTTATGGCCATTCTTTAATTGCTTATTACTGTTTTCCAGACCACTCCTTAATTGTGATTTCATTCACACGCCATGAAAGTTTCATTCACACTTCGAACTTAATTTAAACATATTTTAATTTACAGCCTACGCTCTATCTCATGCCCAACTGACGTTTCCATCTCTTGTCATTCAAGATCCCATGACAAGGAAGACTTTTCCTACCATCACCCTTCCTTCTCGTCTTTAATTCTCTCCTCTAAATTCATTTTCTTTTCTTTTAATTCATGACTCAGAAAGGGCTGCGACAATTGAGTCCTTTTCCCAATCATTGATCTTTATTCATTCTGCCAATGTTTCAAAACCATTGGAAGGCATGGGCATCTATTAGCCCGAAACTTCAACATCTGAACTAATCACAACCCTTTAAGTCTGTCTGTCTGTTTTATTATCGTCAAGGAAACATTGAATAGATTGAACTCTTTAATGTACATCAGAACAGCTAAATTATAATAATGAGTGTCAAAGCAATACAATCAATACAAAAATAACAGCAAAAAATTATATTAATAAGTTAAAGTATAGAACTTACTAAGTTCTAAAGTAGGAAACAAAACTGTAAATTTAATTCCAATCATAACCCACACACTGTATCAAAATACTTTTTAATATATTTTTTAATTTATTAAAATTGAATTTCTTAAGTTCAGTAGGTAAGATGTTCCCTTGAATATTATAGGCATTTTGTATTTTAGACAGTCTAGTCATCTGTGGAAGCTATTGAAATCTATTTCTCGTGTCATGACAATGATACATGGCACCAGTTAAGTTATATGTGAAATGATTTTTTATATATAAAATAGAATAAAAAATAAATGCGCAAGGGATTGTTAAAATTTTCAGTTTTTTAAAGATGCCACGACATGGAGTTCCACGGGAAAATAATCAAAGGATTGATCCCTGTGGAACTCCTCTGTATAAGCTTTGGAAGGTTGAAATAATGTTATTAACCTTCACCGCCTGTTGGCGATTCTGCAAATATGTTGAAATTAGACCAAATTATCTACCTGAAATACCATAATACTGTAATTTGTCTAATAAAATATTATGAGAGATGGAATGAAATGCCTTAACTAAAGTCTAACAGCAGTGCTGATGTGATTTTCTTTGATTCAAAATTGTTGTAAATTTCATTAACAATCATTTCGACCGCATCTATGGTGCTCAAACACTGTCTGAATCGAAACTGTAAATCGTTAAGAATATTATTTTTATTTATATAATAGTTTAAGTGATCAGTTATTATTGTTCGAAACCCTTAGAAAGGGTAGGTTAGGTACCAAAGCTATAGGACGGTAATTATTTGGATCTAACTTGTTACCTTTTATGAAAATTCGGACAATGATAGTTCTTTTTAATATTTCAGGAAATATACACAATTGCATTGAGTCATTAATTAGTGAACATAATGGGATATACATTATATCAATAATCTGCTTCAAGAGATATGAAGAGAGACCAAAATAGTCTTCAGCATGACTAGACTTTCGTTTTTTTACGGTAAGTACAATAGAGGCAGGTGAAGTCGGTTAACACATAAAATGTAGTTTTTTTATTCTGTTGACATTTATGAAAATATTCACAGAGAAGTGTATTTAACTGTGTATCCATTTTGGATGAATTACTCTTTACAACATTTGAAAAATGGTTATTAAACATTGTAGCAGAAATTTATATCTATATAATTTTACTCAAGGACGATTGTTTCCTTACTAAATTCCAGATTGTACTACTTTTGTTAGATGAATTATTAATGATTTGCTCATTATATTCAACTTTGGCTTGATGTAATTCATATTTATTTGTTTTATTTTTTAAATTATAAAGAGCAGTAGGGTTATCTAATTTGCTCTCTATAAACGAATAAAAGAGTTTAGTTTTAATATTTTTTTAAATGTTGAGTAAACCAAGGTTGATATGATTTATTCTTACTTGAGCGACTTAATTTAGTTTTTAACGGGCAGAATAATTTTATCCTTTCTGTGTAATATCTATAAATACAGACCACGCTGACTCATGATCTGTACAAGAAGCCAAGATATTATTAAAATCTATCATAGTAAAAAATTGTCTCAATTTCAAGATATTTCCAATTTTTACCAAACGATATGTATAGGTAATATATACTTTTTGCTGTTATATAAAGCAGATGCCAAAATGGGAAAAGGAGCGCAATATGGTGCCCATAAACCCAGATGATCAGACGGAATGGGTGTCAAAGTTCCACACGATAGATCACCATAATCATTGGATTCAAGAATATTATCTAGGCAAGAGAGGTTTGTTGTAGGCAAGTTATTTCTAAATGACCAGTTTACTGAGTATATATTTTTTTTTCTTCATTTTTTGAAGTTTGAGTTGTTTTGTTTTAAAACATATATATTCAAATTTTCCAATACAATATAGCGATAATATGAGAAAGGTTTAAGCATATTATTACAAGCTTCAAGTTTCTCTAAAAAGATATCAATGTCAGAGTCAGGGGGTTCTGTAAAGTGCAATTACTATAAGCTTAATATTAGATAATCTTATACCAGTTATTTCAAATGTTCTAAATTCAGTCAAAGTAGAAAAATGGAATACTTGATAATCTAAAGAACAATCCTTATGTAAATAAAAGGCACCCAGCCGTAGTTATTAGTTTCTCTATGAAACTGACTAACTAACCTATAACTAGACGGGATATACATATTAAGTTCAGCATAACTTGCCCAGTGTTCATTAAGTGATAAAACCAGAGCCGGTATTTCTGATAAAAGAATTTCCAATTCATTGAATTTGCTACGTATTGGTTGAATGTTCAAATGCAAGATAATAATAATAATAACCACGCGTAACAGGCTGATAGCCCTGAGCCTACCCCAACGCCATCTGTCCGCGTTTGGTGGAACTGCGTTCATCTGAGTGAAAATGCAAAATAGTAATCAGTGGGTTTTTAGTACAGTAATCAAACAAAGAACATTTAAACTTTTTTATAATGAGAAATGCAATGTTCTAAATCAATTGAAGGATTTAGAAATATATCATAAATGAGGATCTGCAGAGATTTATTTGCAGAATCCTTTACAAGTTTCCCTGTTCCAACCATGTTAATACAATCGTATTCTTTTTTTTTAGTCGATTTAATATAATAGTCTCCAACTATTTCATTATACTTTCATTTATCTTTCTTGGCTCAGTGTTTACTACTAACCATAAGGGTAGATCATACCGTATAGGTATCGTACAATCACATAATTGGGTTTTTGTAATAAAAAAAAACTCTTAAGAGCTCTCAGAAAATTTTCCACCTGATTACAATATATAATTTGCGCCTAATAAAAGGATTATTAACTCATCATTATCAGAATTTGATTTGATCAAACCAGTTTTAGTAATTTCTTCCAGCTTAAGTATTTTCTTTTAAATAAATCAATTTGATCTAAATAGTATTCAATTTCATGCTGATTTTGTTCTAATACTTCCTGGAAGGTCTTCCTATATTTTTTTTAAACTTCTCCCGTAATAATATGTGTCTGAAATAAGGTCTTCATTAAGTCTTTCCCCTATTAATACAATCTTGAAATTTCCCAACAACATGATCATTTCTGAGATCACATGTTTTTGAAACTTCCATACTTTCTTGTATGAGTTTATTCCGCAAATCTAATTTTGATGATGAGTGACCAATCATCATATGAGTTTCTGACATAGTTTGTGTACTTTTATTTTGTAAGATAGGAACATCTATTTGTGTACCCGTTTCGTAGGTATGAAGTTCTAGGACAGACTTGATTCCATCCAACAAACGCAACGATTCATCATGAGAGAGTTTATCAACCAAATCTATATTTACATCAGAGTCGATAGTTTCATCAAAGAATGCATTGTTTAATGCTTTGGGTGACTTATTTAAATTATGATCACAATTACAAGATATATTTCCATGTTCGATTTCAGCATTTGGAGAAGTACTGAAATCAATGTCTGCAAAATCATTAGATATTTTATTTTGGTCCAGTAAGGATTCATGTATAGAAGAAGCCGTATTGATTGAATTCGTAAGTTTATTCAGCTATAAGTAATAACGAGAGTTGACCTTAAATAACAGTAATAGAAATTACATCAGGAAAAATAATTCAGATCAACACTGAGAAATGCGTAAGAGTCACTTGGAGTATCACACAGTATTGTGCAACAACAGTCTTTCACATCGGTTACAACTACCTTTAAAAAAATGTCGGCATTTCAAAGACAATTCAGTTAACGTTCTTAGTAGGCTCCCAATCCCTTATTTGTGGGCGAAATCGATTGAGTATTGCAAATTCACGATCAGCACTTCTTTTACTCGAACAAACCTTCTAAAAAGCAAAATCGAAGAACCAACACAATTTTAGTTAAAGCGGACTTCAATTTTATTTGATATTGCACTAGATAATAGCTTCAACCACTTCCGACGTAAATATTATAGTTCACACTTTCACTCAATTCCAGGTACGACACAAGATGGATACTGTACTGAATTTTTCATACCAAGCACAGTATTGTCAGTCTCAAGAAAACGAAAATGACTGTGTAAAGAGCTTCCAGAAAGGCAATGCAAACGATGGCTGTGCGAAAGTTAAAATTTGCATTATTTTCATTATAACAACCACAGTTTGTCTAAAACTAGCCTGTATCACGTCTAAAAACATGTATGCCGCACTGCCACAACTATTTCACAGAGGGGTTTGAAATATAAATTACTTATTTATGCAGTTGCTATAAAATATAGCCAGATGGCGATTTGTTTACAATGACAACAGGCAGAAAAAAAATTCAATTTTACGTGAAAATTAGTCCGAAGTACATAAAACAAACCTCTTCAATCGATTTTCGTGATATTCATAGTCCATATAAACGGATTCTGGAAGAATTTCAGGCAACATAACTAGTAGCAAAACTTAATTTATATCGGAGCGCACTGTCGCCTGTCCGTCCATGTACGTTCACAGTTCACCGTTCCTGATACATACTCAAATGCATACAAATTGTTCCTGGGTATTGTTCCCTATCGACATGCATTTGTATTTATTTCGGTTTCACTTCTTCCGTTATTTCAAAACGACATTGACGTTTTCGGACTATTGTATCATTCATTATCCGTATAGAAGTGGCGTATACCCTAATCTCTCACAATAATACATTTACGAAAAACTGACTTCACAAACGTATTCTTTTGAAATTCTAGCTCAGAATGACATATTACACGACCTACAAATTTAAGAAAATGAATATAGATTCAATATAGTGGACTTCAAGATGGCGGTCGTGAAGAATATACTGTCTAACAGGTAGCGCCTTCCACCCAGTACCCATTACTGTGTCTTTGCCTTCCATTTCATTCAACAATTTAAGAACATAAGAATATTTCCACACGTTTTAATCACTTTCTACAGATAGCATTTGACTTTTATACCATCGACATCTTCCAAATTAATTGCACTCGAGTGGCCAAAATTGCATGCACACATACTTTGACATCCTAATGACGGAAGAAAAAAAATATGTTATTCTTTTCTGCCACATCATTATGTTTGCTTGTGAGTTCTAAAAAAGAAGGTTTTTTTTACATCATTGATTCTAGTTAGTGCTATTAATTGTTCAACCAAACCTCATTCACTGGAGACGAATACCGCACCACGATAATTAAATGAATTACTGGCTATGATGTAAACGTATTGAAATACATATTTGGTAAACACTGTGATGGAGAAATAATTAATTAATTACGTAAAATTAATGATTTTGAAATATGATTACGTTTGTAAATTTTTCATCCATCCATCCGTCCCTCCTAGTTTGGCTTTTCGTTAACTTTATCTCTAATCCAGACCGAACAAATCCAATTTGAAATAAACAGAAGCAAACCAGCCTAATTCTACCTAACGACGTGTTTAACAACGGCAAGAGATCGTGTTACTTAATCAAACAGGCAATTAGATAGAATACTAGAGTAGTTGCCTTAATCTGGATTAGAGCCTTTAGACCACTCTAAAACTGTTCTGTAGTGAAGGCTGTCACGGAAAATACCATATTAGTACTACCTACTGTAACTTTACGAAACACGATCTGCTCATTTTTGTTATTCTTGTTCATTTGAATATCGTTCATGCATAGCAAAGCATAGTACACAGCAATAAAACCATCAGGACTGTTTCCAAATATTATAAAATAAGAAAGATACTAACCTAAAACCATTTCTCTGAGTTCCTGGAGAGCTTCTTTGGTGAGTGGATTTTTCGTGGCTTCGTCGAAAGCTTTAGCATAGTCTATTTCTAAATCTGGATTGCGACTTTTGTCTGGGTTTGCTATCTCCGCCATGTCTTGAGTGTACTTCAAAGCCTGTAAAGAGGAGGATATGTGTTCCTTTTAGTTTGGCATTTTGCCTTCTCTTTTAATGCTTTCACTCTGTCATTCTCTCTATTTATCTGCATTTATTTAACTATTTATCAATCTAATATATACAATATTGAGGCTATACTTCGGATATGGACAATAAAATATGTGATATACGTAGTAAAAAAATAAAATCAAACGGAACATAGGTAAGAAGAAAGAGCAAGACATTTCTAATTGTAAAATGTCTATTCTTCAATGTTAAAAGATGTTACGAAAAAAGTCTTGATAAAGATGGTGTTACGTCTTATGTTTGTTTACATTTAATTTAATTTTACCAATTATTGCCATGATGCCTATTAACGCCTATTTCTGACTGAAAACCATTAATCCTTCGGTTAAGAATTATTATTATCTTTACTGTTGTGGTCAAAGCGCAAAGTCGTCCAAAGCACGTTATGCTTGCTCCGTTTCTCCTGATCTTGAGCTTCCCTTTTAGGTCCGTTGACAGCAAAGCTAAAGGGACAGCTTGACAGCTAAAGGGACCTTGTAATCCCGCTCATTCTGTACGTCCGTGTGTAGAAATTGAATCTCAGGTACTACAAGGTGTAGATAGATGCTCGAGGTGTCGTTGGAGAGGTCTTGGCCAGACTAGCTCAGAGATCCTGGAACCGTCTTGATTAGTGCACTGAATCAGTGTTGGCAGCCCATTTCCTAAAAAAAATCAATTGTTTAAATTGTTTCCATTCAGTTAGAACTAGCTGCGCCGAACTTGGCATAAACATTCGACACAAGTACTGTGCAATTTCCCGAACCTAAGCACTCAATTGTCAGTGTTGCAAGCCTATTTTATGAAAATTAATGCTTGCGTGGCTAAAATGCTATCCAGAGACTGGAGCCTTTGCTATTGTTACTAAAATTGCAGCTCTAACTTGTTTCTCTTCGTGTCCGATTTAACTTCAAGGATCTAAATTATTGTTCTTGCTTTTAACCTTTTCCCTTCAATTGTTATCTTTTAGTATACGATCTGTTCGCAGCCAATGTCCTAAACAGATTATTTCCCTCTACTTTAGTGTATCTAGTATCGTTCGTCTCTCGCCTCGTTAAAGGTACAGATTTTGTAGAAGTGATATGCCTAAACATTACGAAACAATATGTTTCCGTCTAAAAGCCGCTGTTGTGTAAATGGGACAAGATTTATTATAAAGGTAACAAGATCTGTTCTGCTTCTTTAATGGCATAATCTGCTTCCAGAACAGAACATAGTCTGTACCCTATAGAGTTTATTTGTAATTATTGGGAATATTTTAATATCTAGGAGAACAATTGATTTTTGTTTAAATATAAAACGAAGTAAATACATTCCTAAAAGTGAGAAAATAATTTATTGTTACGTGTTACTAACAGTGTGTTTGAAATCGACAAATACTTAAAGGAGACATTTCAATATATGTTAATAAATTAAGCAACTCTTCATTGTCGGTGGTCCAGACGGTAACGTCGCGAACTTTGTATCCGCAACAGTGATTCTGTCAGACCCCCTTCCTGTATAGGTTTCCCTCAAATTCTTGAAAGCACTCCAACTCTAATTTTTACGTTCAAAAATCGATAAAAATAAAACGTGAAACTCTACTTACAACATCTCAATTATGACTTTACACCCCACCCACCCACAAAACTGAAATTTCTGGCTGAACCCCGTATTGCCAATGAGTAAGTAGCCACATAACTGGCATCCTAACTGAGGTTTTCCAGGGTTTCCCCCAGCTGATCCTGGTTAAAACTACCTGAATGCCGGGATATTATCTTAAGGAAACTCCTGTATGATACCTTCCCCATCCTCTATCTAACTTCTTTCCAGCCTGAGTCAAAGATGCTTAAATAAATTGAAATTCATATTTAAACCTTAGATATGGAGTTTTGCCTGTCACTTTTTAATCGAAGAGGCCGATTTCGATTCACACTGGTAGGTGTTCTCAACGCTTAAGATTTAACTCGGTCACCACTCGTGACTGACAAGTAAAGTACCCGAAGTGAGGACTCGAGTTGCTCATCAAGTGATACCTTAAATTGAAGCTAGTGACGAGTATAGTACACCTGTGAAATCCTTGCTGCAGAGCTCCAGTAATAAAAAGGTTATGGCGGGTCAAAGTTCAAAGAGAAAGCGAATTGTATTGAAACAAGTCACAACGAAAGGCAGAACAAAAGTCAGAAGGACATGGTTTTGAATTGAAATGCGATTCATGTGAAGCAAAGAGGCACGTACAAAGTACTACACATTGATGCAATCAATATGTAAGTCGTCAATGAAGGAGTGTGATAAGCAGAAACTTTACTCAGAATGAGCACACTTGACAAAAGAGATGTTCTCACATGAGGTCTTGTAACATTCGTCACGTATATTAGAATCAAAACAATAATCCAATGGAGAAATCCAGGGCTCGGGTTTATCATCCAAGCAGCCGCTTTTGTAAAACGCAAACCTGATGACGTTACGAAATCGTGAGGCGCTGAATTGGAAGAGAGTGAAGGACTGCATTCGTAAAATTTTATCCCGATGCCAGAGATTAATTTCCGAGGAAGCGATAACTGTGTCAGTAATGAACCTGATAAATGATTTATATGGACGAAAGAAGTAAACTTCAAGTGGTTGGATGAAACCAGTGCAACCACCAGGAATTAAACGTTTGAACCGTGTTATATGATTAGGGCATAATTCATTTGATACGTTATCATCCTTATTTGCACTCCATGAATCCAGCAAAAGCAAGGCTTTATCACGATCGGCAGGCAGGCTATTCCAGAATACAGAATAAAAGTCTTTTAAATCACTTTTGTGGACATCACAAGCAGCTAAATTCGCTTTCTATTTGAACTTTGGCCCGCCATAACCTTGTTATTACTGGAGCTCTGCAGCTAGGATTTCACAGGTGTACTATACTCGTCACTAGCGTCAATTTAAGGTATCACTTGATGAGCAACTCGAGTCCTCACTTCGGGTACTTTACTTGTGAGTGAGTCAGAATCAACTCATCGTTTGCTCCGAGAGAGTTTCATCCGAACCATTTGAGAACTTTACTCAGTAGTGACAGATTGAGTGTAGTGGTTCGGAATTCACGTTAAACTGTAGATACTTAAGACCTCATCTCCATTTGATAAATTACAATGCCAGAGCCCTCGCCGAGGGATATCACCCCACAGTTATCTGACAGGTTTACACCGTGTAGTTGGTTCTCTTGCCCACAAGTGTAAGTTAAACAAAAGAAGAATTCGAGATTTTTTTATATTTTCCACATTAGATATTGAGTGGCCGTAGCTCAGTGGTAGAGTGTTGGTTTAGCATATTTTTTTAGTTTCAAAATGCCTATTTTCAAAGGTTTTCATCCTTTTGGACTGGCTACATTTAATGTTTCTATCCATGCTTTATTCATCAGTTTTTATAAAGCGAAACGTAATTTTCCCTGAAATAGTAATGGGATTAGATTGATTTAAGGTACCATCCAGACATTAACCTCGTGTGGCCGAAACAGTCAGGACTGTTATTGGTACGGGAAAGATCAAATTTCCTGACAGCTCTTACGCATTCCGTGGTGTTACTGTTAAAAAGTGTTTGGATATATAGGTCTAAATGCTATATATAGTCTATATCTCACTAATTATTGGAAGATCATATGTCCATCTTTCCTTATATTTTTAATTCTTAACTAAATTATACTATTCTCGCTATTAAAGGGCACTCCTACATGCGATTGATCCAGTGATACACAATGATGAAAGATATGTTCATTTACATCGAGTTAAAAATACGAGTACGCGTGTTTCAAAAAATATTAATAATTTGTAATGTATTCTAGTTTTTCAACTTAGTGTGGAAACTGTATCTTGTGCCAATAAATAAATAAATAAATAAATAGGAAAAATGTACTCTTGATCGTGGTTAATATTTTCGTCGCGTTTCGGAGTGACAGGCTGGCCATTCTTAGTAACTTCGGTCAGTCACGATTATGAATGTGGTGCTAGTTAAAATTCACATCCATGCCTCAGCCGGGAATTGAACCCGGGACCTTCGAGTCGTTGGCTAAGCGTCTCAATTACCCCCACGGCTACCAGGTCCTCGCTATAGACTGCTGAAAGTATGAGAAAAATAATATTAGAGCTTCATATTTCCAATACTGGTAACAGTAAAGCTAATGTGGCATGCTATCATCAAAGATTTCAAACCTGCTCTATGAAAAAATACGTATTGCAAAATTGCACAACGGGTGGGTGCACAAGGGATTTCTCAAAGCACATGCGGCGGGTTTTTCATCCTTGTGATTTAAGATGTTTTCTTTATTTTTCAATGTATTATCCCTCCTCAAGTTTGTCAGTGCATTATGATGCCACCCTGCATAAATGTTATATTCTGAATGATATATTTTGTGAAGAAATAGCTGATATGATATACACGAAATATGTTATACTTCTGTCCTTACAAGGTACTTATTCAATGGTGTTGAATGTTGAATATAGATATGTTAAGTATTTCATCTCGTATATTTTTGACAGTTTGCAGCTCTGCAATTCATAAAACTTTGGTAAACTTTATTTTTATATGGGCCAGTCTAGTAACTTTGGACTTGGACCTGTCATGATTCGCCTTTAGCTGTTAAAATCCACACCCATGCCCCTTCCGGGACTCGAACCCGGGATCTTCGAGCCGATGGGCTACCGCCGCATATCGCTCGACCACCCATCCGGCATCTCTGCAATTCGTGCTTAACATATTATCTTTAACATACGTACGGAATACCATTAAACAAACGTAGTGCCTTTCCAATAATAACAATTATACACCAGGTTCGTTACACTGTCATCCACATGACAAGACATTTTGACCCCTAATATCTACCTCGTTGATATAGCTATATCAAGTACCGAATGCGAAATTTTACTTTAATTAATTGGTTATGATTAATTGCGAAATATAAATTTTAGTTACCATAGTAACAAGTCGATTTTCTGCTGAAACTAAGATCTGCCTGTATCTGGCGCACAGAGTAGAATTCGATAAAATATTAGCCTACTGTCCATTGTTTTGGTCCGAGGCAATTAAAATGTGCATATATTTAATGAAAACTTTGGGTGTTCACTTAACGCTGTTCATATCAAGAACACACTAACTATGTTCGTGGTCCAAATGGCACCTAAGCGGGTTCGTTTTCTGTGCGCGTGGTCTCGTGTTCAATTCCCTTTGTGTTCATTGAACGAAGTGGTTTAAAGCCAACTTTATCAAAAGCTGCCCTTAGAAGCTCATTTGCTCGTTTAGCACGTTAATACAAATTCAACCAATGAATCCGAAATGACCCATAGACCCCTTTTCGCCCCTGTTGAGTATCAATACTTAGGAAAAGCTATGCCAGCATTTTTGTTATTATATTCTCTAACATATTCCAACAAAAACATGTATCTGAAGCTTTTACGAGCAGTTGAGACAGGGTCACTTTTGGTGACCCAGTGGCCCAACCTGACCTGAACATAGATGATCTGGAGACCCCACCCGGTCAGAAACTTGATCCGATTGATCCGCTTTTGGTCCGAATGATCCGGTAGCCTGGTCTAGACGCGAATGACCAGGAACCCGATCTTGACCCCATGACTATGTTGACTGACTCGGCAGCCCGGTGATCGAATCTTGATGCAATTGATCCGGTGACCCAATCCTACGGACTTGTTCCGGTAGTTTGAATCAATCCATACTATAATAATTATGTGAGATTCCTTGAGAATTGGGCTTATGTACGTGAACTTTTTTTTTAAGAGTTTTAAAAAATTTAATCCTTTCACAAAATTCTGTCAGAATAGCCTTTTAGAGGGGGTATTTGCATACCTCCGACGGTATTTTTGTTGTTTTCGAAACCATGAGACTATTTCCAAGTGTCATTACTATTATTAATCAGTTTTCAGCGGCGTATACTTCGTGCTCTGGGAGGTAACACCCGCCGGACCGGGTCACCCCTGAAAGAAACACTATATCATACGCAAAAGTGTATAAGGAAAGAATTACATCTCTGCTTTGTCTTCCGGGTTACCGGGTCCCAAGCATAGATTCGTGAACCGGTCCAAAACTTCAGCTGACTGACCTCGAGATCCGTTTCAGCTCTGATTACGAGACGGGATATCGTGTCTTTTATTGATCGATTCTGACTGTAAACTTTGTTGTGTATTTACATGTGAAAAAAGGCGCAATACACGCAGCAACTTTAGTCCCGCCTCTTCCTGTGCTAGAGGGAATACGCTGACAAGTATTATAACAAATGTAATGTCATTTTTTCGAGTCCACCATGATGTTTTTCTAGAACACTTGTTGCTCTACGCGCTAAACTGTTTGAAAATTGTGCCATCTAAGGAATGGAAGAAACGCAAATCTTCCCCTTCTTCAAGCTAAATTTAAAGAATTTTAAAATGCTACACATAGGGTCTATTAACACTAAAATAATCCTCCTATCTTTATAATGTACCGGTACCAAGCTATGGTGTCTCAGAGCTATGAAGCATTATATTTATTATTTGGAGTTTAACATAATATTATTTTGCTCATAAGGGTCCGAAAGGACCCGAACACAGTATGAAGGGGGTGTTGTTGTTTAATTTCAAAATAACTGTGCTTCGAGAAGAAATTAGAAACCACAATATTTCTTGAAATAAAGGTAAAGCTATCCTCTGTGCGATGTTGAGGTAGCGCTCCACAAATGCTTGGTCTATGGCAGGAATTCAGTTGGGGTAGTCAGTTCCACGCTAGACCGCCTTTACCACCCAAGGTGCCCACAAATACCAAGGACACTCTGGTACTCAATTTGATAGGAGGGGAACTACACCTCCGAGCACCAGGCAAAGTAAAACTGCGAAAAAGTCTTCAGTGCATGTCAGAATTTGAACACGGGACCGAATTCGTAGTCAGACGCGCTACCGCCTGAGCCACGGCGACTTCAAATACTAAAAGAAAATCAAAGTCGCGAAATTATAATGAAAGGTTATCATTATTTTTCGTTTGAATACACAGTAAAAAATAGCTGTGTTAATTCAACACAATGCGGTGTCCCAGCGTGACTACCACTTTTGTGTGTTAAATCAACACAACACACGGTGTTGATTTCGGTACTGTGAGAAAAAAAAAGTTACGGCCGCAGCTAGATTTGAACATGGGTTGCTCAGTTAGAAGTGGAGCGTCTTACCGACTTCGCTAAATCATCAGGTGGAAAAAGCACTAGATTGAAACAATCTAGAAGATAAAAAAAATGTTGCTTAACCCCAAACACACACAAAGTTACTCTAAGGACTTATGTCATGAGTTAATCACTTTTCCATTGGTCAATTAGGTATCACAATCCCCATTTATTGGGAATATGTTCCATTTCTATGAAAGCAAGCGCAGCATATGACATGTTGTTACGATAAGCAGTAATGCCGCTCAAGTGTTTGGTTGTCGCCATCTTGCTTGTTTTTATAGAAATAGAATATTCTCAATGAATGAGAATTCTGGTTCTAAATTGACAAATGGGAAGTGATTAAACCATGGGATAAGTCGTGCAAGTGTCTTAGTTTGTTTTGGGGATTCAGCAATGTATGTTTGATCCCCTATACTGTTTAAATCTATAATGTAGTCGTTTAATTCAAACGTTGTTCACTAAATGTCGTTTGCATTTAGCACCTATACTGTCTGACGATTTAGCCAAGTCGTTAAGACGCTCGACTTCTAACTGAGCAACCCATGTTCAAATCTCACTGCGGCCGTAACTTATTTTTTTACAGTACCGAAATCAACACCGTGTGTTGTGTTGATTTAACACACAAAAGTGGTAGTCACGCTGGGACACCGCAATGTGTTGAATTAACAACTATTTTTTGCAGTGTAGAAAATTAAATTACTGTTTGGTCCAAACGGACCTGAAGACAGAAGTAGAGGACAAACTTACCAAGCAAAGCAAGGAAAGAGTTCTTACAAGCATTAAATAAAAAAGAAGAAAAAAAAACGCCTCGTCTCCGAGATGCAGACTTTCCAGCTGCGAGTTCAAAATCGGTTTGTTACAATGATAAATAATTGTGATTTCTCCGCGAAACAAACAAATGTAGCATACAATAAAATAAGTTTCTTGAAGTCGATTTGTTTAAAAATAATACAGGGTGTCCGAAAAGTCCTTCCCTGATTACAAAGAATGATAACTCAGGCTAGAAATACGATAGAAATATGAAACGTGTGTTGAATTGTTTACGACCTCTCAAAGTTTTTCTTTTCTGTTTTTTCTGTTTTAGGTTCGCAGTACGTAAGTAGTGGATGAGGTGCAGTGCCCAAGAAGCCATGCTAACCAATCAGGAGAAGGCACAGTGTGTCCTGTGGTACCATGAGACACGATCACCAACCACGGTGCAGAGACACTTCCAGACAACATTTGGAAGGAATCCACCTGATGTCAAGAGCATTAAAGCCTGGTATGAGAAGTTCAAGAACACAGGATCGGTTGCTGACCTTCCGAGGTCTGGTCGACCAAGAACCTCAGCAGACACGGTGGAAGCTGTGCGGCAGTCTTTTCTGCGAAGTCCGAAGAAATCGGTGCGCAGGGCCTCACGTGAATTACAGATGCCAAAAAGCTCTCTCCATGACATTCTACACAAACGTTTATTGTTTCGTGCATACAAAGTGCAAATCGTTCAGGCCTTGTTGCCCGACGACGGTACACGTCGATATGACTTTGCGGTCGAAATGCTATCACGTATTGAGGACGATGATGGTTATCTCAGACGAATTGCCTTTTCCGACGAAGCGACCTTGTTTGTCAGTGGAGTAGTGAATCGCCATAATGTGCGCATTTGGGGTTCACAACCCCCTGGCGAGGTCATGGAGTGCACCAGGGGCAGTCCAAAGGTGAATGTTTGGTGCGCGCTGTTGCACGATCGAATTATCGGGCCATTCTTCTTCGCTGAGGCTACCATCACATCTGCAGTGTATCTGGACATGTTGCAACTGTATGCTGTTCCTCAGCTGCTTCAGTATCACCCCGATGTCGTGTTTCAGCAAGACGGTGCACCGCCTCATTGGGGTTTGGACGTCCGTGCCTATCTCGATATGACCTTTCCTGGGCGATGGATTGGTCGTGATGGGCCAACGGTTTGGCCTCCACGCTCTCCTGACATAACCCCATTAGACTTCTTTTTATGGGGTTATGTCAAGGACGAGGTCTACCGAACACCTGTACCAGATCTTGAAACCCTGCGGCAACGGATAACCACAGTCGTTGCATCGATCCCTCCAGTGATGTTGGCTAATGTGTGGACGGAAATTGAATATCGCCTCGATGTGCTACGGGCTACCAAGGGTGCTCATGTGGAAGTTTACTGATGTGTGAACAAAACTTTGATAGTTTGTAAACAATTCAACACAAGTTTCATATTTCTATCTTATTTCTAGCCTGAGTTATCATTCTTTGTAATCAGGGAAGGACTTTTCGGACACCCTGTAGATCGAAATAAATACAATTTTATGTCATTAGACTAACAGTATTACCAATCTTTTATAAAGCTTAATTATTCAAAGGACCGTATGTAGGCCTATCCGCTAGTGACGGTAAACATCACAGAATCAGCTATGGATTATTTATTCCTACACTTCACCTTTTATCTTATTCATAGTTTGCACTTCTGAATTCCGTTCTTCATGTATTATATTTAGCATCGCTGGGGGATACAACATGACCAATGAACTGACGTAATGCCTTTGAAAATATAGTATCTTTTGCACATGGTTGGTTGAAAAACCGCGCTTGTTTACATCGCTGAATGCACAGAAGTGAGCAAAATTTACCCTCCTTGTATTTGCACAAAAGCTTTACAAGAAGTGTGGTTCATTTTATACAGTAAAGTGTACACGAAAGTGCATAATTATATGGTAATCTCATGAATGCTCTAATTATACGAAATTGAGAAATAAGTTATTTATTTTCACTTACCTGAAACTGTTACTTCCCAGCGTTGAAGTCACTACTTCTTTTGCAAGTCTCCTGTGTTGTTCGGTGTTCGTAACAAAGGTTCTTTGAAGGCCAAACTACTTTGGTATAGAATTAAGCAAGAAGAAAAAAAGGTAGGAGAGGAAACATGGCACTCGCATGCAGGAAAAAGCGCTGAAAATATTCGTGAACATTCAACAAAACTTGTTTTATAATTGGCGTTACAGCTTGAAATAATATGAGAGCCAAGGAAAAAAAGTCTGGTGTATCATGGGAAGTAGGTATTGCGTAAGTCCCAACGGCGAGGAATTACACATAATAAGAAACAAAGCAACGTTGCTCAATCACGAAGGAAAAAGGTTGTTGAAGGGATCAGCTGTTGAAGACGAACCAGTTTTTTTCTCTCTCTTCGCAATGTAGCTAAAATGGTTGACATTGATTTCACTTTCCGCCTGCGTTTAGCCCCTACCTCTTTATGTTGTCTTTTTTTTTTTTTGAAAAAAAAAGAAGAAAAATCAAAACTTTTGCAAAGGTGAGTGAATTCTCATTGCACGCAGTTCTGTAATAAGGAACGCACTACCGTTAGGTGTTATCGACTTCCGTATCGGAAACGGATCATTCAACAAATTAAAATGGCCATTTCCATCAATTTTATTCTGTCGTTACGGTGGTTGAGTGTGATGCATGAAAGAACCAGATACACTTTTCATTATACCATCACAAAATGGCATTTCTAAAAAAAAAAAAAAAAAAAAAGAGGCATATTTGTTTTAAACAATTTGTACTAATAAGTAAAAAAATAATTTTGTTTATGCATGACGGAAAAGAAAAGCACGCGGCGCGTTCTTATATAGAGTCACTTTGTGAATTCTTGAATTTGCTGCGCCTCATGCATTTCTTTTCAGTCATGCATAAAACAATTATTTTTCTCTTATTGGTACGAATTGGTTAAGAAAAGTATGTTTTAAAAACAGTTTTTCCATTACTTTCCCACATAGCAAAATGACGTCCCAGGGATATCTGACGGATCTCCTGGAAGGATATCGGGACGTCCGTAGGACGTCCTGTTTTAGTCCCCTTTACATCCATGGGACGTATAGTTATAATTAATCCTTCGTATAACTATACGAAGGCATATCCTTCGTATAGTTATAATTAATTAAATAATAATAATAGTAAGGTCGATTTAATTTATAGAAATTCCAGGTAGATAATCCCGCACGGCTTTCCGGGGGACATCCAGGCGACATCCATACGGGATGAACTGTCTGTATTGCCCAGAGAGTTATCCCACGGACGTCCTTAGGACATCGCTATGGGAGCAGGACCATTCTGACGGTAATGGGATCTAAATGGGACGTCCCAGGGACGTACTCTGCTATGTGGGTTTTTCGAGTTATTTCGGTATTCAGATACTTCTTCTCAAGCTAGAGTTTTGTGGCAACCAGTTATATGAAAAAAATTCGAAATTTATTTTAACAGAGTCTCACCCCCTAAATTTATTCCTTTTGGTTACTTAAGCATGCGTGCAAAATTTCATGAAAGTATTTTAATATTTAAAGGTCGCTCAACGCGCTCAAACTTATAGCTACGTTTACGTTACTTAAGCATTATATGCGAAACTAAGCGTGTCCCTGGATCAGTCCAACTTTTTATCTTTGCGGTACAATTTTCAAACTTACAGTAAATAACCTCCGGATGTATTGACGACGTATTGTAAAGTTTGGTGATGATATGTTTAGAGGTCTCATATATAGGGTGCGTGGCGAGTATATTACATTGGGCGCTTGTGATGTCATTTGCCTTTCTCATTTGACTTACCTCATTTCTTCTCGAACCTAGCATTTATTACAATTATTTGACATTTGAAAACAAGATACAATGTGAAATACACTCTGGGAAAGTAATTCTATTAAGACCCTGGTCACTATATTTCTGTTCTTTCCAAGGAGAACTCGCTGAGGGACGCTCTCTCTTAGACGAGATTATTTTCTAGGAATACATTTTGGAGAGAATCGACGGAAAATGCGTACGAAACAGATCGAAACATGTTACCTAGCAAATATTACCAACAGTCCAACATGTAAAAGCAAGTACAGTATCGTCTATAACAGGATGTAAAGTTCCTTCCAAGCGGCAAGTACTTGCAAGATTTCTTCAGTTGCATTCCGAAGAAAAATTAACAATTCAGGAAAGCGCACGCTTAACAACCACTGAAATTCTTCCGTTTTGGGAAAAGGCTCGAATACCCACAAAGCAGGATTATCACGTTATTGAAAAACTGAAAGGTTTACATAACGAGTGGCAAAAACTGAAGAAAAATTGTACACGAAGAACTGAAACGCAAAAAACCAAGGAAAATGTGTTTGTGGACGCTCTTGATGATCTTTTCGATGTGGCTCATGCAGATCCTCTTCAACTTATTAAAATACCAGAAGATCGCGAATTTTTACTGGCGCAGAGGGAGAAGGCACACGAGGAACGATGGCAGGGGTGGTACTTCTCGAAGGCTGTCGGTTACAAAGAAGCCAAAGTCGTGTCGACCAGCCAACATCATTACACCAGAGCTGTCTTCAGCACTGGATCGTGCAAAAATCAGCGACAGAAATGCAACTCATGTTCTAACTGCTGCAGCGGAAGCTTTCGCCCACAGCTCACGAGAAATCTGTGTTAATAGGAAATCTATTAGAAGAGCACGCAGAAGGAACCGCAAAGAAATCGCTAGTGAAATTTGTTCGTCGTTTTCATCTGATGGTCCACTTACAGTACATTAAGATGAGAAGTTGTTGCCTGCTCTCACTTCTAAGGAATCAGTTAATCGCATAGCGGTTCTCGTTTCTAAGAATGGTGACACGAAACTATTAGGAGTGCCTGCCATTCCAAATGGAAGTTGTGCCTCCCAGTCGGAAGTTGTTTTTAAATTGCTGGAGGATTGGAACTTAACAACACGTGTGCATTTCATGTGCTTTGACACAAAAGCATCTAACACGGGGTCACAAAATGGAGCTTGTACCCTGCTGGAACAGAAATGCAGAACGATCTGATCAGAATCCCTTGCAGGCATCACATAATGGAACTAGTTGTGGCGACAATGTTCGATATGGTTTTCGGTGCTTCAATGGGTCCACACATAAGCTCTTTCAACGGTTCTCTGAGGCATGGAACTCGATTGACAAGTTGAAGTTCAATACCGGAATCCAGGACGAAGTTGTTTTGACCCCAGTAAAGTATGAATTGATATCTTTCTTCAAGCAGCAACTGACGCACTCTCAACCCAGAGATAATTACAGAGAACTTTTACAACTTGCTCTCATATTTCTTGGCGAAGTTCTTCCAGGAAGTATCATATTCTACGTTCCTGGAGCCTACCATCGTGCACGATGGATAGTGAAATTGATTTAATGCCTGAAGATATATCTTTTCCCGTCACAGTTTCACCTTACATCCCGTGAGCTGAACGGGTTTCGCGACTTCGATATATTTGTCGTCGCAGTGTATTTGAAGGCATGGTATTCCTCTCCTCTTGCGCTTTCAGCTCCAAGGAATAACCAGAATCTCTTAAGACATATTCATTCCTACAAGAATAATAATGCAAAATTTGCAGAAGCAGCAATGCACAGTTTCTCATGGCATCTGTGGTATTTGAGCGAACCACTTTTTGGTTTCAGTTTCTTTGATCCTGAAGTCTCCGCAACAGTGAAGAAAGAGATGGTTACAGTAGAGTACACCTAGCCTGGTACACCGCATTTGCATATTTTAATTAAAAACTAAAATTAAATTGAGCTTAACTCTTGCGTCTTACCCCTTTCCCCGGCTAGGAACACACATTTCTACTCCGGAATGCCACAGGGCATTTGCCTTTTTTTGGATGAAAAAAAAATAATAGTGGGGTTGGCTTCAACGAGATACCTACAGGCGCAAAGAAATTAATTTTGTTAATGAAAAAAAGAAATGAGAAAGAAGATTGAGAGGTTAAAAAGAGAAGTCTTTTATATTGCAAGATAAAGAACATAAATGAATATTTTAAAAAGAAAACATGAAATGCTTATTGGTAATGATGACAATGAGACATGAATGTAAGATATTTCAAGTACTTGTGAATATTAAGAAGATCTAGGAACATTGTATTGGCAGTAACATTGTTTGATACAATTTTAGTTAGGGTTGATGCTTGATTGAAAGAATTATAAACACAGATTTTGCGTATTAAAATGTAATTTGACTAAACTTGTGCTGAAAAGCTTCCAAAGGCCTTATTAAATTACAGGAAGGTAACGAACACGAAAAGAATCATTGAATATAAGTTGGTATTGAGATATGTAGAAATATAAACACTGATTTTGCATAATAAAATGTAATTTGACTGAATTTGCATAGAAAAGCTTCCGAAAGAGTTGATAAATTATAGAAAGGTAACGAATACAAAAGAATCATTGAATGTAAGTTGATATTAACATATACAAGAACTGACACAGAAACAAGAACCTAGTGCACCGGATAAAATGTAATTTGACTAAATTTGCATAGAAAAGCTCCCGAAAGCGCTGGTAAATTGTACAAATGTTGAATATAAGTTGGTATTGAGATATGCAGAAATATAAACACTGATTGTACTGAATAAAATGTAATTTGACTAAATTTGCATTGAAAAGCTCCCGAAAGCGCTGATAAATTGCACAAATGTTGAATATAACTTGGTATTGACATATACAAGAACTGACACAGAAACAAGAACCTATTGTACCGAATAAAATGTAATTTGA
>JAGDQP010022283.1:0-15906 GCA_022664845.1 Lepisma saccharinum
AAAATAGTAATGTGGGTAACATTATAAGTGAATAATAATATCGTTGTAGTGTGGAGAGAGAGAGAGAGATGGTGCATATGGGCTTTACCATACAAAGCGACCAGAGAATTATTGTTGTTTTCGACGTCGCGTGGCAAGATGTGATCACTGATAGAAAAATAAGTGCCTCAGGTACTGGAAAATCGATCGGGATGGGAGTGGAAACATTCACCGTGACCAACACAAGCGCTTTCAGCACTAACAGCAGTCATAGCTCGAAGTGTCGAAGCAACTCGTTCGGGATTGTTTGCTTTATGACTTTAAGGTTACCTTGTCCTCAGTCGAATTGAGTACCAAAGTACGTAAAGCCTTTTGGGATAATACTCTGAATAAACGCATCGCCAGGCATTTGTTCCAGAAATGGCGGTTGGGAGATTTGGCGCTGTGTGATGAAATCCACTATTGGCACCTACAGGTCCTGGATGACGAGACCCTGAAGCACAGCAGCCACGCATTTGAACTCTTTCAGGTTTCGGATGGAACAATCAGAATTTACCTGCGCCGTATAGGGAAGGGGTGTAAGTTGAGCAAGTGGGTACCCCACACACTGTCGGAAGCTAACAATAACCAACGAGTGACAGGCCTATTTGCCGTTGCTTTCTCGACACCGCAATACACTCATGTTTGGATAAGTGCTCAACAGCGATGAAAAGTGGGGCCTGTATGAGACTGCCAAGCGTGCCAGACATTAGTTGTCACTGTGGAAGCCTGTGCATAACACAACAGGACCACATCTGCAACCATGCAAAATCATGTTCTGTGTCTGGTGGATTAATCGCCAGGTGGGGCAGTTACCACCGGGGTAAATCATCACGGTGGACCTGAATTTGCAGAAATTGGAATGTACAGTGTACAACAGACACTGTAGCAATAAATGCCAGCATTGGTGAATCACAAGGTTGTACTGTTTCTTACCGACAAAGCCAGACCATATGTGGCCAGGGATAGCATACAGCAACTTCGCTGGGAGATAGTGCCATTCACCGTACTTCCCGGATCTTGCGCTAATCTCCTCCATTCCCTGGACAACCACCTTCGTGAGAAAGCCTTCGCGAATGAGACAGACTTGCGGCAGGCACTCACGGCTTTCTGTGCCTACCAGACCCCCCCACCGCAGATTTACCGTCTGGGCATTGTGCAGCTGCAGGAATGTTGGCGGAAGCTGGTGGATGCCGATGGGGATTACCATGACATTTACCATGACGTGTTATACCTTTCAGTTTCTGACTATCAAAACGACAATAATTTTTATTACCTTGTAGAAAAGAGGACAGAGATACTTTTCGATTGTGTATACAGGTAGGCACAGAAACTTAACGTCATAGCGGGAGAGGCGTTGATATAATGTTTTTATTGTTATTTACGGATTTAAATTACACTTAATAACTCAATGCGAATTCCGGTATTCTTAACTTTATTTTTTGTCTGTACAGGAGCGGATATTCCTGGTCCGTCCCGCTCAATCAGGAACGATTGGGAACCCTATCGCTAACACATCAATGAGGCATATATAATTGCAAAGAGCGTTAAGTAGTGAACATGTCTATAAAAGTACAAGGAAATGTTATTAGTAATTTTAATATTAGTATTGAGGAGTGCTTTTTATGCAAAAAAAAAAAGTTGGCCTATACGGAAGTGAAACACAAGCAAAGCGCGTTAAAATGTTTCAAATTCATATGAAAGTTTAAGTGAACATTTACTAATAAGCAGTATCAGCTTATTGGAATAGTATCTTAAAGGAAAAAAATGAATAGTTGGCCTGCACGGGGATGGAACCCGGACCCCCAACCAGATAAGCCGACAATCTACCACCTAGACTAGCGAAGCTGTTGGAGGCTAACAATTAGGAGAGAATTTGAATATATTCATTGATTTTATGCATCTATGGCTCAAACCGAGATAAGGTAGAAAGAGGAAGCGGGATGTAACGTTATCAGGGGTTGAAGTCGATCAAGTTGGGGTGAAAACAAACATGTATAAACTGAGATTTCCCACTACAATTACTTCGTGGTTGCGTTAAACGATGCTAATACCTCTGTACTAATGGTACTAAGGTATTACCATTGTTTCATATAACCACGAAGTGGCTGGATTACAAAATCATATCATTCAGTAATAATCGATTTCACCCCACCCAGATCGACTTCACTCCTCCTGACGACAATTTTACAAAGCCTAAATTAGAGGTATCATCCCGGCATTTGCCTGGTGTGACTGAGAAATAACCCTGGAATAACCAATCAGGATGTTCAGTTACTGGTAGCGAAACCAGAACCTCCCGAACGCGAAGCAAACGCTTTACTACTAATAGTTGAGCTAGTATTTACAACACTCCCTCACTCCCTCTTCGCTGTTGACTGTCTTGTGACTTGTCTAAGTTGTCTTGTTTAGCAGGAACAGAATCGGCGAGACTAACTGGAACAATGAAGGAACAGTACTTGAGCTTCTGAAATCTCTGGTCATGATTTTTTTTCTTCTGAATTTCCCTTTGACTGGCAATGTTTTTAAATGCATAGATTTTTTTATGGAGTTTCATCAGAAGACCCTGCTGAGGGCAAAAATATACCACCGTTTTGTCCTGATGTGATTGTTTTCTGGGACAATTCTTGCCCAAAAGAAAGAATAACTCCTCAGCTTTGCTTTATTGGCTGTAGCGAGCCCCAACCCCCACCCACAGAGGCAATGGGTGACAAGGAACAAAGCTTTACAACCAACTATAAACCTTGGAACCAAATGATTTTCATTTGAGTAAAATCCTAACAGGACAAGCTGTCCTGTTGTCTTTGATCTTTTATTATTACACACTGATGTGTGTGTTTTTCGTGGTTGGAGGCGAGTAAGCATACTTTGTCTGGCTTCGGGTTCGGAGTGTAGATCCTTTCTTCCTCGAAAGAAGCCTTTAGGAATACAAGCCATCGCTCAATGCGATGTTAAATTAGTGCACGAAGACTAAAATATTGAACAAATGATTTTTTATCGAAATTATGTTTTATAGATGTACTACAACATGTTACCTCATATTTTCCAAGAAGAGGGAAAATTATATCCCTGGTTAATATGATATTTAGAGTCTACAACCGGGGATGAAATCATCTCGTACCAGGGAAGATGCCCCCCCCCCCGGCAAATCGAACACTGAATGTTGGAGACCCAATATCTCTGGTGGGAGACCGGATAAAAATATAATTTTGCACACTTGTGTAAGGGGGAAAGTAAGGTATAAATTTCCACATTGATATTTGAGTTTGAACGGAGTTACAGATTTGCAAAATGGGGATAAATAATGCTTGTGTGTTCTTTGGTAATTATGTTCCCGAACTATGCACAAGATTTATTCGTTCCCACTATGTAAATTTCTGCTTATAAGACACGTAAGATGCTACCACACAAGCAAGATCACCTTGTGGTCAAAACGTCCATGTTCAGGGACTAATTGTTATGTGGACGGGGTATATAGCCAAAGGTTTCGCATCTGGATTACGGAAAAGATCCGCTTTTCATTAGACACGACAAATAGTCTAAGGCAAACTACCATCGGTACCTTTGAAGTAGTTAATAACAGATGAGCAATCATCTTTGAGTCTGGGCAGGTGTTAATTCATGTGGGACAACTCGCATATCAACTTCTGTAAGTCTTCCCGTATTCGCAAAGTTGGTAAAAGACGTTAGTTGGGAGATTAACTCCCACTAATTAGTGTAGAACTTCTGCATTCATGGCCAGTGGTCTTCCTGATATTTAAATTCGAGGTTGTCACTTCTGGTAAACAATCTTCAGGCATTTAATTGACTCACTGCACTCTCCTCTTTGCACGACATGGGTTTTGAGTTGCTTCAGCTGCCGTTATGACAAGGTGTGAACTCGTAGAACAGTAATTCATGTACAAGTCCATTTCGTTTGTCCATTTTAGCAGGGCCTTGAATGCAGAATAATAGCGCTAATTAGAAAGCATAGATATAGTAGTAACTACCTCGTAAATATGATTCACTACATCAATTTATCAATTTAAGGATTCTGGAAAAGAAAGAAATACTCAAAACAATGCAAAGGGCATCAATATTTATGAATTACCTACTGCAACTTTTCCCCTCCGTTACTAGGGGTGGAGTAAGGACCTGCAACATAACGATTGAGAATACTGACTGCTTCTCCATGTCTGATGGTGCTGTTAATATATAATTCTTTTCCAACTTACATACTTTTTCAGTAGTTCAGTATTGTGCTCTAATTTTTGTTTGGCTTATTGCTTTTTATGTTTGTAACCTTATTATCTAAACGAATAATATAAAGTTGTTATGCTTTTACCCCTAATAATTAACTGGGACTTTTCGTTTCTCGTTTCAGATGAGTGCAATTATGTTACTACACTTCTTGCTGCTTATCTGCAGTTTTTCGTTGGCAGTTGCAGAATTTAAAGAAGTTTACGCTTGGAGCAGCCTTGATTGGAAATTTCCAAATAAAAACGAAAGAAAACAAGCAATTGATTCTGGAATGTTCAATCCTAAAGACGCAATACCAATTGGTGTTCTTCAGTGGGGTAATAAAGTTTTTATTACAGCACCCAGATGGAAAAAAGGTGTTCCTGCTACATTGAGTACTGTTCCACTGAACGAAGGACCTGAACCTACTTCACCTCTTCTAAATCCTTATCCAGACTGGGGATGGCATCGCAATTTGGAAAAGTGCCAAGGAATTGCTTCCGTTTTTCGTGTGGTTGTTGATAAATCGGAAAGACTTTGGGTTGTAGATAACGGTCACGTAAACGGAGAGAGGGTGTGTCCTCCAAAACTTCTTATATTTGATCTGAATACTGATGAATTAGTCGACTCTGTGGAATTCCCCAAATCAGTTCTTTCTGACCAGACTCTTATGATAAATATTGTATTAGATTACAACGAATATAATGGAATGTTATTTGCGTATATTGCAGATGTAGTAGCCTATGGAATCATTGTTTACGATTCCGAGCAGAAAAGCTTTTGGCGCGTTGAACATACCTATTTTTATCCAGATCCTTTGGCAGGGTACTACCGCATTAATGGAATTCTACTTAAGTTGATGGACGGAATATTTGGGATTGCTTTGGCTCCTCCAAAAGACAATGGCGATCAGTTACTCTATTTCAATCCATTGGCTAGCTATCGGTTCTTTTATGTGTCAACAAGCGTTCTCAGAAACCAAACCTTGTCTCAATCTAGTTTAGATAGCTATGGCTACACACAGGTAGAAAAGAAATTTCAATCATCGGGTATAGCCATTGATGAAAACGGTGTTCTGTTTTATTCACTTCTTCCACAGTCATCAATTTCTTGTTGGAATGTGAAAACTCCGTTCCGAGCAGAATTACAACCAGAATTAGACCGAAATTCTATTACTTTAGAATTTGTTGGTGACGTTAGGATATTTGGAGATAATGTGTGGCTATTGTCGAGTAGATTTCCTAGATTTTATGCTGACACCATGGATTGGAATGATCTCAACTATCGGGTTTTAACTGCTCCCAAATATGACATGATAAAAGGCACCTTATGCGAATAACAGAGCAGTACAATAATGATAGTAGAGTAGATTGGGGGAACATGCCCATCAGGGGAAGATGCCTACGGTAGTGTAATTCATTAACTACGATCCTGTATGGAAAACTTGTATGGTGTGAAATAACTCGTTAGTATGATCTCTAAGGGGTTGTAGTGAATGTCGAGGTATCTGTCACGTGGAGGTGAAAGTTCTTTAAAAAAAACCTCTCTCTCTAGCCAGTAAACAGCTTAGGATCGGGATAAATTCCATAACAGAGTAGAAAATGCACTTGAATTCGGTAGTTTTGAGTCTAAAGTAGTTGCTTCGACTGTATCACAAAGAGATTATGTATATGGTGGAAAACAGATGAAGTGGCGTCTTACTCAGAAGGTGGGGATAGATGTCCACTACTTAAATACATTGCCTTAAAGACTGTTTTCTGGTTAGACACTTATTTCTTTGAATATAATACAATCATACAAGGACATTTGTAATTGGTACTCTACGTTGATATTCAATATAATTTCTATGTCATTTATACCCTTGGGTAACTATGACTCAGGGAGGAATAGGGGTGGGGTGAGGATATGGGAAAGAAATCGTCCAGGATCTAGTTTCGAAGACATCATCTCAGCATTAACCTTGTATGACTAAGGATAACCATAGGTAAACTTCAGTCAGGATCTCCGCCGCGGGAATCGAACACAGGACCCAGTGAACGCGAAGTCAACGCTCTACTAACTGAGCTACGACTGCTAGGTACATGTTCAATAGAATGTATGGCAAATATTTAAGAACTATTTTCTTATTTCATAAAAACGTAAAATCGGCAGATGTCGTCAAGGTGGACATTGTAACAAATATTTTCTTGAATTGGTGGATATATCCATACTTGTATATGTATATTATACGTATTACAGATAATATAGACATGAAGTATCACCTTTTAATTCTATTACTATTGTAATTTATCTTAATTATAATGTATTAGGCATCTTCCCTCAAATGAGTTGGTATCTTGCACTGACATATCGGGTTAAGATGCACATTTGAGATGTCAGTTTAAAGATCTATACGTTGTGTATACATTTAGCTTCATGCACTTCTGCCAATAGGAGCGTAACTATTCAATATGTATTTGTGCAAAATTTTGCTGCTCTGTTTCTTTTAATTAGTCCACAAAATGTATGGTGTATCCCCTCAATCTACTCCACAGAAGAGGAAGGTTGTAATATATATGTAGCGTTGTATGTGAAATACCATACATAGCATGAGGGTATAATATAAATGTTCACATTTTGAGTGGTTATGTTGTAAATATAGTTGGGAGTAAGTGCAATAGAAACCTCCCATTTTGGAGGTGGGCATCTGAGCCGAGCACGATTTGCCAATAACCTAGTAAGGCATAGGTGTGCTTCATATGCCAGAATAGAATATGAAGAGTCCGCAGTGTCTTAGGAACTATCTGTCAGCAAGTAAATGTATTATTGACTTGTATATGTCAACTTGTAACGCGTATGGGAAGGAAGGGGGAAGTGATTATATGAGACAAAGCGAATAATGAAATTTACAACCTTTTATCAAGAGATGTAGGAAAACTTCTTCGTGACTTGTGATGTCTCTAGTGAAGGAGCAGAATGCCCTCGATATTGAACGTCTATGTGTTCTGTGGTAAAGACAAGACAAGAAAAGAAAATACGCGTTAAAAGAAAAACAAGCTGTAGATTTTTCAAAATCTTACCTTTGTATTTGCTATTTTTTATGTGAACGCAAGATGAACGAATAATGTGGTAGCTTTGTTTTCATACTTCAAAGTAATTGCAGCTATGACGTACATGTGGTATAGATGGTCTTTTGTTTTAGATGACAGCTTGGCGCAAAGTGAATAATTCTTTGCGGTGTAAAGCGAATAGTGATGTTCTTATATGGTAAAATTCCCCTGTTTTTACGTTCATTTTTAATATGTGCCCACGTATTTATATATTTTCTAGGTGAATAACGTTGCAGTCGTTCTTTGTTTGAATTTGAAAGTATCATTTAATTTTGTGTTTAACCCAGAACGTTTGTATGTAATTTAAGGTTAATTCATTTTGCCCCATGGATTACTACTATTATTTTTATGTCATATTTACTATCTAAGCATCGCCGCTACGTATAAATTTAGAAAACCACAAATAAACCATTACTATGTTATTTTTTTACAATTGTTTTATTTTTTGACTATATATCTTGAGATTATAATAACTGAACAATATCGAAAACATACCACGTTTTTCCTGTCTAAAGAAAAAGTACATAATAGTAGACCTATATTAAGGGACGACGTCTACCCACTGTACTACAACTATAGTCTGTGGCAAAACAAACAGCACTGAAATGTGTGCATATTTGATGCGCATGCGCGTTGTGAGGACAGCTCGTGACGCCTTCTGTAGTCCTAAGTATTGTTGAGAGTAGCATAGAGTGGAGTTGGCGTGGCGATAATTGTTCCCAGAACGAAGGAGAAAGGTGTTTATCGTGGAACACAATTTCCGACCATACGGAGTGAGGCAGCAAAATGGCATTCCCATACCATTCCCACTCCCCGGATCTCAGGGTTCCCGATGCCTACATATGAGGCATGATTAAAGAATGCCGGTTTTCTGGTTTGATGACTCGCCTAGAAGTGTTCCCGAATTACAGGAAAAAATCTCTCGATTACAGAACCTTTTCCACTTGTTGCAACAACATGTGTTCATCAACACGTTCAACAATCTGCAGGATCGTTGTGAGCACTGTACGTGAGACATGAGGGTGGACATTTTGAACACTTTCTGAATCGATGCATTTACTTATGTGTTACCACAGTCACCTCGTTAGTTTTATTGACCTATCTTGATTTCCTAGCATAGTTGCAATTTCAGTACTGTTTGTTTTGCCGTATACTGCCGTATCGTAAATATAGACTTTTCTAAACGCAGTTATAACAGAGGATTCAGGAGTAGCAGCGATCCGTTCCCTACGAATCCAACTCCAGTAATAAGTGAAGAAAGCGTATTTTGAAACAGTGATACACGGTACGATTAGTGTGGGCGAGGCGCGAAAAAATTTAAATGGTGCACGTAGTCCCTGCGTAGATATAGTAATCCAGGGTTACGAATTGTAATAATATTATTTGTATATAGGTTTCGTTCACCGTTCTTGTGCTGCCTCTTGGAAGTTGAATAGTCAGAGAAACTTCACCCCAAGTTTTACCTTATTTTGTATGTATTTTGAGTTGCTGTTTAAAGCTGTTAAAGTTAAGTGATCCAGATCCCGCCTTCCTCTAATATATTAAATAGGCCTATGCAATGGAAATTTCATGTTTGCGTTTATTATGGTATTAAATATTGGTCATGTTCGCTGCAGACACAAGGTCAGGTGTTGGTTTTCGAACGATACTGTATACTTTTCTCAATGATAAATAGTTGCTTTGCTTATCGTAAATAACGCAGAAGTACAATAATGAAGCAGACTTTGCTCCACCCGCAAAATGTCTTTTTGCTATTCCATCATAAGAAATCATATATTTAATTTCCTATAAAGTTTGGCAACTTTACAGTTATTTCGTGAATACTATTTCTACTATTACTTTATGCTTGGTGCAAATTGTTTGATCTTTGCGCACTTTGTGAAACGAAAGATGTCACAATACCCCTAACGTCTACAGATTCTTGTCTTTTCAGATTGAATGCTAAGCCTGTCCTGACAAAGAGTCACAGAAATCCTACTACGAAAATAACCTTTAATGAATTTCACCCATCGCTCAGCTGCAGATACTTCCACCAGTAATATGGCAATGTCAGGAACAAGTAGTGTACAGGTGCATAGGATCTACCGACGCAGAGTTAGCTTACAAAATGATTAAATTATACTAAATGGAGTTGGTCGATGCAATCTCTGCTTTTAGCACATTTCCGAATGCTGCTCCTACAAATTCAAGCCGAGAGAGAGTTCGAACTTTCAGGGAAGAGAGCTCATAACCAATTCAAGAGTTCGATCAATGCTGATTTTTTATTTTCGTTTTTCTTTATTCTTGAAATCGCTTGATTATAGTTGTGAATATCAAAACCTATAACAATGAAGCTCTTTCAACAATGAACAAAGAAGAAAATTAAAAATCGGCATTGATCGAACTCTTGAATTGGTTACGAGCTCTCTTCCTTGTAAGTTAGAACACTCTAGACTCGAATTTCGAGGAACAACATTGAAAGTTTGTGCAACGGTAAAAATAAATTGAATCGGCAGTTTGAAGAAGGAAACAAATCCAAAAGGCTGTTTTGTATGAAATTAACAAAAGCTGTATAATATGTTTATTATTTATTGAGAGGAAACAATAATTTTACTGAATACTCAAAACGGTCTTCTGATACTTGTGTAATGCTCAGACCGTTTACAAGTATTGTACTTTTTTCTGTAGAATTAAAAAAGTTGGTGGATTTGTTTCCTTGTTCAAACTTATGGAAAAACGTCTGGACATTTTTAAGTGTTGAGACTTAAGAATGAAACAAATCGACCAGAAAATGAAGAAAAACACAATAGAAACCTTCAAATAAATGTTATTTACAAGAAATGTATGCACAATGAACTCGAAAGTTACAAGTAAGTAATAAATTCAATTTTTTTCCTTCTAAACACTGACAGAAATTTCGCCCTACAAATGTGCAAAACTGCTATTATTCCGTAACAGTTATAGCAATAGTTGCTATATGTAAATATCTATTAACAATAGCAGTTAAAATATCAGTGTATGAAAACGTATCTAAATGCGAATTATTTATTCCCGTCTGTGGAAAAGAAGTTTAAAACAATATTTTAGACTAACCTATTTACCTGTATCCTGTCACGTGTGCAATAGAGATATGTACGAAGGTAGTTTAGTTCCTACCATAACTGTTATAAAACTATCATATGTAATTATCGGAGCTTGGATTTACTGGTGGAGAAGAGACAGTACATCAAAACACAATTAAATAAGGAAAGCATAAAACAGTGGTAGCGGGAAGCGTAATTGTTTAAGGCTGAATTAGTATAATAACTTGCGACTAACGACAGGAAGAGCTGAACTATCCTGCATCCAGTTGGCAATCTAGCGTATTGATAGCATGTTGGATAGCTATTGCAAGGAACCCGGGATCGAAACCTGGTGTAGTTTTTTTCTTAATGAATATAACGTTTCTCTTTTTTATATATAGAAACGCATTAGGAAATTTAATAAGATTAGTGAACAAACGCATGTGGAGATTAGGTAAGTCAGGTACGGTATTTTTTATTGCACACACGATTAACTCGTGTATTCACAATGCGCTCTTCCTGTCGCTAGTCACAAGTGTAATATCCTGTAGTAGTGTCTCAAATAAGGAACTCCTATTACGGCGGGACCATTGTCGCACAGGTGCATTACTCCTTCGCCGTAAATGAGACTGACAAGTAGATAGTTTCCAATTATCAATTTAGGGGATTGGTAGCATGTCAGAAAGCTAATACGGAGAACCTAAGATCGACTCATGGTGTGATTTTCTTTGTCCTTTTTTTTTAAAAAAAACTTTTATCTTTTTATTTTGGATAGGAACAACATAGCGATTTGAAAGTTTCACCAAAATATTTCTTTTGTCAAGATCTTTCAAACGAGATATCACTCGACACACTTTCCAATTTGAAACTGAAGTTGTCCCTCGCCTACTTGACTTGGCTTCGGGGCCAAGTTTTAAAGCTTAAAATGATAGTTCCTCGAAATAACGCCCGACGTGTTTTTTCATTTTCTCATATTTGTAGCCGTTCGGACGATACAAGGGGTAGAAACGGACTTGATAGACATGATCTTTGAACCCCCGCCATTTTGGATGGGGACAACATAGCGACTTGAAAGTTTCACCAAAATATTTCTTTTGTCAAGACCTTTCAAACGAGATATCACTCGACACACTTTCCAATTTGAAATTTTGAAGTTTCACCCCGCCTAGCCCCCTTGGGAAGGGGGTTGGGATTCCAGTTTTAAAGCTTAAAATAATAGCCCCTCGCAATAATGCTTGACGTTTTCTTTTCATTTTCTCATATTTGTAGCCGTTCGGAGGATACAAGGGCTGGCAAAGGAAGAACTTTATGGATATGACTTTGAACCCCGGCCATTTTGGATGGGGACAACATAGCGACTTGAAAGGTTCACCAAAATATTACTCTTGTCAAGACCTTTCAAACAAGATATCACTCGACCCTCTTTCCGATTTGAAATTTTGAAGTTGCACCCCGCCTAGCCCCCTTGGGGGGTTATGGGGGTCAAGTTTTATAGCTCAAAATAATAGCCCCTCAAAATGATGCTGGACGTGTTTTTGCATTTTATCATATTTGTAGCCGTTCGTGCGATACAAAGGGTGGCAACTTTTAATTGCACCACAATATATATAAGCGCATTAGGAAATTTAATAAAATTAATGACCAAAGGGACGTGGAAGTTAGGTAAAGTCAGGTATGGTGTTTTATTGCACACGCGACTGAATCGTGTTTTCTCAGACATTCGAGAATAGGACTTCTTGTTTTGATACGCTAGTGGTCTTGTTCCCTACTTCAAACTGACTAATATTTCCAAGCCCAAATAAATCATTCTATAAATGGCCATCGTTCTTTTCTTCTACCTTATAATGAGCGGGTATAAATTGAGGTGCGTTTTTAGTAAAAATCTAATTTAGCGTTTGTTCACTTCTTCAAATTGCTGGTTCATTTTTTCTAAACTATATCTGTGAATTTTATGGACTGTTTAATGTGCGTACTGTTTTTACTACCTCAAAGGAAGGAAAAAGTCTAATCGCAAGACCAGAGCTTTCCTTCGAAACTACAAAATAAAAAGGAGTTTCTCTTAAAAAAACAACAACTTTAGATGAAGGAGTACCGAACCCGGGAACACTGAATCCCAAGTCCAATGCCTTACCAATTTTTTTACCATTTTATTAAATCTGAATTGTACTACAGAATCAGAATAAACGGAAAATATTACAAAAAACATTAAATGCAAATAAAGTTATCAAACAAATTTAACAATATAATTTTAAAATAACCTATTTAAAATATAAACCATTTTAAAAATAAAAACTTGCGATGAATTGGTATCGAACTCGGGACCAATGCATTACAACTTAACGTCTTATCCATTACTCCACGTAGCCAACTATCAGCCAGTGCTTTCTGAGAGCTCTTTATATCAATTCCGTACACGGGTAACAGACGCTACTAATTACGTAGTGTTCACACGTCATGGTTGTCCTCTCCGCAGACAATTCTCTGCCATTTTGTTCCGTTCTTCCAGCAGTTCTGTTTGTTTAGAAAACAAGAAACAATGTGTTTTACCATTAACAAGCTTCGGAGAAAAGTAGCAGTTAAGCCAGTAATTGCTAATTTTCGCCGGTTGTAGCAGTCATAGCAATTTATCTCATGTAGCAGTGAAAATTAGCTGCTACTTTAGTTTTGGCCGTCTCTATTTCGCACCTATTTTTCATCGAGTTACTAATGTTTTTTTCTTTCTTTGTGTATTGTATAGATGTGCCATCCCTTCCAGATATCAAATCCGGCATTAAGTAGATTTTCACATTTTTGGCGTTTATTGCCTTCTTCAAACTGCCGATTCAATTAGACACATACGGAGAGAGTGCTGCCATCTTTTGTTGGCGATCGTTGCTTTACATTAACCTTATCAACCGGTTCTCATTTCTTGTTCACTTTGGCAAAGGACGAGCGGGTTATTATCAAATTTTTACACATAGAGTCAAATTTACAAGAAAACAACCGAAGAGAGAGAGAAAAAAAAATACAAAAGTGTACATTCCCTTTGGTGGAAATATGTTTTATTTTTCAATTATTGACAGGTGATTAAATGAGCTTGCACTTTAGCGTACGTCGTCAGGGTTGAAGTAATTCGAAAACTTACGATTATGCTTGTAAGTAAGCAGAAAACCAAGAATGAATTTTTTCTTACATAAACCAAGTTTCTTAAATCACAATAATCAGTGAATTCTTCTTAAGGATTTTGCCAGGACCTCGTAACTGAGGAATGTGTGCATCTTGGGACATAAGTGCACTTTTATGTATGTACTTCGCATTTCATCCAGATTAATTTCGCAAATTAATGGCTGTAAGGAAAAGTCTGCAGTGTAAGAGGTTATAGAGGGTGGTTTGGCAAAATCTCTGACAGTCATCCGCAGATCTTATTCAATAAACTAAAAAAATCAAATTGTCAGTTATTAATTGAAATACAGCGATGCTTATTGTAACTCAAATTTTGAACATTCACAAACAAGTATTCATAGAGTTAGGAATGGAATAGAGAGTACTTTCATAATGTCAGATGAAGCCAAATTTACACTTCAGCGACAGCCATATTCTGTTCCCCATTAGAGTCCCTCTATACTGAAAAATGTGGGTTAGGCGGTGACCTTTTTGAAACGCACATTTCTGTCGTGTGACTACAATGTACAGCACAATAGATCTGGGATATTTTCAAACATTTTACAATTATCAGTTCATTGCGAAACAGCTGTCTTTTCGAACGATAGCTATTTTGGAGGTTTCATCTGACATGCGCACTTCCCATTAACAGTTTTCTTCTTCTCTAAAAAAGAATCAGAAGCCAATACTCGGTATAAAGGACCTCTAAATATGGGGCCAGTCAATGTAGTGGAAATGTCTTGTCCCTGTTGTCTCTTGGCTTCACTCCCTTCGCCCAGAAAACAGCCTCACGCTACCTCTATTCTATTCTTAAATCTATGCAATTATCACACATATAAAATTTGCATTATAAGTGCAAAGACTCGCAATTATATTCATTGTACCCTACTTGTCAGACTGTATTTCAGAAGTAGATTCAGAAGAACTACGAACACTCCTGCCAGTATACAGGATATTTGAAAGAGATGGAAATATAGTGAAGGAGGGATTTCTTAGACCGAGAGATGAGAAAAGTTTATGCGAAGAGAAGTTATTGTGATATGAATAGTTTTAGAGCTAGATACACCAAAATCTAAATCCAGTTCGGCATTCTCACAGATTACGTAATATTCCGACAATAATCACGTAGAACGGATCGGCTTAACCCTATCACACACGAAGTTCTACGAAACAAATGTGTTTTATAAGAAGTTTATGATTGAAAAGAGGCAACTTATTGGCGATTTCTGTGCTCATCTACTACTGCGCAATGCCATTTTCTTGACAATGAAATTCTTATGTGAGGAATTCTACGTTGCACTCCCTCAATCATAAATTTGGCTCAAATACAATCCTTGGATACCAATTCGAATGTGATTTGCTAAGCCGATACATCTATATCTTTATTTTTCGAGACAATATGTCACCACATATGAGTGTCTGAAGTTTTCGAAATTACGATAGTGTCAAATTTCAATATTTTTTTAAAGGAACTCCTCTCGTGTTCTGCTCTGAATAATTCACAATTCAACGTAAATGATCAAACTCCATGTACCTTGCAACATGGAACAAATGCGTGAATTCAGGAATTTTCTCGGGACGGGCGTAAGTCATAGTGCTGTTACCGCCCATATAATTCATTTTTTCCTTATCCTTATCAGGAATTTTCATTCGTTAGTTGTAATTATTTATTGATTGATTGAACAACAGATTCAGCGAACCAACAAAAATATTAACAACTTATTCACCCGAACCGGTGTGAACTGGCTGCTGTGAGTGGGAAACGAGATTAGTTTAGGATCATGGTAATCGAGATGTTAGAATGAGGTACCAAGAAAGTTGACTTTTCTTATATAAACCTTGTCAATAACAATGTCGTTAGCATAGAGCTTATAAAAAATAGAGAGAGCCTAAGGTTGGTTTCTGGGCGAGGGGTGTGAAGCCGGTGGGGAGCAGAGGGAAACACGGTGCGCACACCGTTGCTAACCAATACGACCCGGACGGAAATGTACGATAATGTATGTTTAAATACGATATACGATATTAACTTGTACGATCTGTTCCAAATGTACGATAATTCAGTAGACGTTCAAGATAAATCATTTATGGTTCTTTTACGAGTGAAATTAGCTTATAAGGGAATACTTCATAAAAAATCTTCGTACGGAGTGTACGATACAAGAAGCAAAAATAAGATAATTTAGAGTGTTGTACTATCCTTATAATAGAAATGGTTGGAAACCATGTGCGTAGGACCGATAATGACGTAGTCTGTTTTTATATGACGTAATAATAATATCACGACAATTTAAAGGTGCATATAATTTTTTAGCGTAGAAGTGCTATAAACATTAAACCTTTATAAACATATAAACCTTTAGGTGCCGACTTGTGCAGTATATCATTGTCGTTTAAAGACG
>JAGDQP010022283.1:16006-27796 GCA_022664845.1 Lepisma saccharinum
CAAGAAAGTTGACTTTTCTTATATAAACCTTGTCAATAATAATGTCGTTAGTTACGACCTTCGAGCTCTACGTAACGATATGGAGTGGCTGCTTAGTGTCGAAAGATAGACGCCAGAGTAAATATTTTAACTCGATTGCCCACTTATAGTCCAATCCAATGTCAAATAAAATTTTCAGTTCGAACTAAATTTTATGCGCTTCTTATCACAGTGCGGCCTGTTTTTTTAATTTAAGTCTGAATTTTTGAGATAGTCATACGATAGTATAATGTACTCTGCATATAATAGAAAATACACCAAATTATATTTACGTTTTTTGCAAGAATTAAAACATAATTAAAAAGCGGACCGCACAGCCATATCAAGCGTAAAAACTAAGTTAGAACCGTAATTTTGGTTCATATTGGTTTAGACTTGAAGTGGACAAGCGAGATTAAGTGTCCTCTCCACTCCCTAGCTTCATATATTCATGACATTTTCAAAGGCAGCAGTCAGTCCAGTATGGCTTTTAAATAGAGATAATTGGTTACGGCAAGTTGACTTCAAGAAGAAGTCCTTTTACCAGTGTATTTTGATCAATTGAAGAGGACATTTTGATCAATTAAAATAGCATTACAGAATATTGAAGGTACATTGGTTATTACACTATGTTGATTGACGTATGTATAAGCGTATCTAATAAAGGCTACATTTGAAGTTCATTTATGGCATTTAGGCATCTAAGGATCAGGCCAAGATAGGGGAGGGGAGAGGATTCGGGAAGGTGTCGGCCAAGGTCTATGTTGAGGGTGCCATCCCGTCATTTGCCTGGTGTGACTGAGGAAAAACCCTGGAAAAACCTGTCAGGATGGTGGGCCGTTGAGATCGCACCCATGACCTTCCGAATGCTACGCCAACAATAAAGGCTACAGCTTAGATACATTCACGAAACAAGCTAGTCTTATTTGAGTTAGTTAATTATATCCTTAGGAGTAACTAGGATATCTGAATATTGGTAATTGTGGCTTACGCACTGCACCGGCCAAAAATTACAACTGGGTAACCCCCAGCATAGGTGCATCAGATACTTTCAAAAAGTATCTGATACAGACGCACGACACTTGCGCAAAAAGTTATCTTTTCCGATACTACGATACTGAAAAGAAAAGCTATCTTGATAGAGATACAGATATAACTCCTAAGTATATAGATACTTAAACGATGCTACCTTAATTTTTTTATATTTTCATGAATATTTGTTCTAAATAATGCTAATTAAGGTTCAATATAATTGAAATTCATCAAGTAAAACTAAAGAAAAACTAAAGCAGGAAGTAGAATCTACCATTAACCTCTATCTAAAAGCGATACTGGACTGACTACTGCCACAGAACATTTCATAATTATTTGAAGCCAGGGAGCGGAGATGACACCAGTATTTTCTATTATATGAATAACTCAGGAATTAAGACTTAAATAAAAAACTGGGCAGCACAGCGATAACAAGCGTATTAAACAGAGTTAGAACTGAAAATTTGGTCCACGCTGGATTGAACTAGAAGTGGTCAAACGAGCTTAAATATTTGCTCTGGCGTCCATCTTTCGACACTAAGCAATCGCTCCAATATCATAACATAGAGCTCGATGGAATATACAAACACGTGTACAAAATTTTATTTTCAGGATTCTGTTATTTTTCATATCAAAGATTTGCTTTTTATATACTTAAGATAAATTAAAATAATAACTGAGCAAAGCTAATACGTTTTATTTAAAATTTAAAAACGTGTAACAGTTTCACCAACTAATAACTTGGCGTCATCAGACACACTAAATCACATAAACAACACAACTTCTAGTGAGATAGCTAGCTGGTTCCTGATTGGTCCCCTGCGAGCCAATCCCGTACCGTACTGATTCCCTCCCACCCCTGTTCCTAGTACATCTAAGCATACAATCCCAAAATAAGCCTGGGTTCTGTATAAATTATTCTACAAGAGATGTAAGAAAATTAAGTAAAAAGAAAAATAGAAAAATAAAATGAACACTAAACATAAAAGAATAATAAATAAAATAAAATAAAATCTTTCTACCTCTTACACCAAAATACAATTTATATTTTAAGACTCCTTAATAACTTATCACACTGTTCATCAATTTTAAGTCCTGAGTTCCGGTTTATCACTTTTTTATCTTCCACTTCTATAAATCTTGCTTCTTTCCGTTTTCTGACAGTCCTTATCTTCCTGTCCCAACGCTTTCACTTCACTCCAATCCACTAAGTGTTCCGTGTCTCTTATATGTTTGTATATAGCATTTTTGGTCCCTCTCCAACCTAACATTATCTTTATCTTGTTTTATCCGCTCTCTTAACCTCTTTGCCGTTTCCCTCACATAGAACATTTCAGAATCACTGCACTGAATTCTATAAATTACTCCTTTCTTCTCCATAATTCCCTTCTTCTCTTTTTCTCTCTTCGCTTTTCTCCTCTTCCCTCTTATCACTTCCAGTAGCCTCTTGCTTCCTTTTCTGTATGTTGAAATACCTCCCATACAAAGGAAGAGTACGGTGTGTTGGAGAACAGAAGGAGAAGGAAAGATATATGTGTGCATCAAGCGGAGGTGGCGCTACTGTAGTGATGGAGAAGAGTTGGGACAGAAAAATTGAGTGAACTCTTTAATGAAATTTATGAAGTGATAGGAGACAGAAATATGTGTGAAAAAATAAAAGAAATAGTGATGGTATTGTTAACGAAAGAAGGCTACAAAGGCGGAATAAACGAAGAATGTTGGATTCCGGTGATCCGAAAATTCACAGGAAGAAAGTGAAATTAAGACCAGTGTTGGATTGTAGGTTCACTATGTTTGAACCTCTGGAAGAAAAGGTAAAGAAGGTGGCAGAGATGGTAAAGGGACAACAGAAGAGTGCTAGTGCGAAGAACTCCGTGGAATTAAAAAGAATACTGAGAGAAGTCAGGTTCAATTTTACAAGATGCATTGAAAAAAAAAAAAACACTTTCTAAATATTTATAATAATGTAATGATTAGATACAGGTACGCTAATGCTCAGAAAAGAGTTCGCATGTATTAATTAATTTCGCAGTTTTTGAAAAATAACTATTTTTATGAATACAGACATTAGTTTAATAGTTCTAAATTTCCATCCTGGAATTTCGACACAATAATAATAATAAACATTGAAATTAGGAAGAAAAAACAGAGATATGAAGAAAATGTCGAAAATTGTCTAAGTTCGAAAGTTAGAAACTTGGCAACATAGGGCAGTTCAGAGGAAAATTCAAATAAAAAAAGGTAAGTTATAACATGGATAGCATAATCATGTGTCAGAAACTGTCATATCCACACGAAAGTGCGCGAAGAAAGGCAGAAAATCTGTTCTAAATTGAAGACCTGAATTGAAAAACATCCCAAGTCCACCGGAGTATTTTTTTTAGGAGGAACAAAAAACAGTCCAAGGATTTGGGATGTTATTCTATTCAGTCCAAATTATTTTTTATTAAAAAAATAATTGAGTTGGAGCTAGGCTGTAGTATTATGCAAGTGGATAGCCCTTGGAACATAAATGCCGACGAACAGAAAAAAAAACGAAAATATGAAAAAAGTGGACTTGGGATGTTTTGCAATTCAGGTCTTCAATTTCGAAGTGAAGACTGTCATTCAATGATGTTCTAATAAATGCTGATTGAAGTATGGTATTCTCTGTGGTGTAGTTAAGGTCGGGAACTACGAAAAAAAGGGTTATGAGTTCGAATCGCTTCTCTGCATTCAATATATTTTTTTCGAAACCAAAACTACGCGATAAACTCTTTTAAGTTATATTCTCTTAGTCTTTAGTATTAACTGACAGTCGATAGAATGATCTTTATTACGTTATGAGTGGGAAAAAGCCTAAGAAAAATTACATTATTTATTGTCTGCTAGTTGCAATGAATCAAGATAAATGTGCGCAAAAATGTATCTCTTCCTGAAATTATTAAACTGAATTTTATTTATAGTCTTCAGACATCTATGAATCGACACATGAATGTATATTCTCTAGAAAAAAATGTTCGCACTAATTACCTAAAAGTGACCATAGATTTTCGAAATCTCAAGAGGCATAATATATGTATACATATTATGGTCATTTTATTCCTTACGCAATTGGCCTGACGCAAAGATGCCATAAAGACCATTGACAAATTCAAATCCCTCTTGCTCAGGGTGGAAGACCATCACTTGCGAAGTTCCACGAGATCGATTGTTGGTCCATTACTGTTTTCGATGTTAATAAATGATATTTGATCTCAATTCGTTGAATGTACGTAATTATCATTTATACGCAGATGACGTGCATACTTATATAACGTCTGAACCTAACGATCTTGCCAATGCAGTAAGCAAAATCCACTCCGATCTAGAAAATACATGTGTTTGTTCAGAATACGATGGCTAGATGCTTATTCCAAGCAACTCTCAATGTATGATAATAGGGTGTCCAAATATGCTTGCAAAAATCAAACGAAATTCGTGTGTTCCGAAAGTTTGCATTAGAAATGAAGAAATAAAAAGAGAGAAGATAAAATCAAAAGTCTCGGTATTCGTCTTGATGAAACTTTATCCTGGTCAGAACAGGTTAAACTAATATGCAAACGAGTGCATATTAAAATGCATACACTCAGTCTTTTGAAAAACTTTCTTCCACAACGAGTTAAAATCACCTTCATACAGTCTCTCATATTTCCGATCCTGTTTTCCCGTATTGAGTGGCTTTGTTTTGTGAGATTCGTCATGGAAGAGTTTCTATACGACTGTTCGTATAATTCCAGATGACTCTGAAACGATTTGTTGTCGTTACTATATCTTAGTGTTTAGAAAAACTGCCATGCAGCGTGAAATTAGATCAAGATGAGGAATTGTCATTTAATGCGTTGGTTGCGTCTTCATTAAAGTGAAAGCACTCGGCGAATGTCGTTCATCTAATCAAAAAACAATGAACTAAAGGAAATTTTAATATGAGACTTTTGAAATGATGGGCACTTATTTTTTAATTTCATGCGTTAAATTAAAAATAGACAGTTTTGACCATATTTTAATCATTATAGGAAAAATTCTCCCAAAGGAAGACATACACTACAACCGAAGTAATTCACACTCAGGCAAGGTTGTTGGTTACATTAAGGTACGTAAAAGAATGGATTTTTAAGCTGAGAAAATATATTTAAGTTCAGTGGGGACTGGTGGTCATTTTCTCTAAGGGTAGCACTCAGACTTTTTCCTAGAATTTTTCGTTTGGAATTGGCATTGCTACTGTTCAGGAGGTTAAAATCGACAATAGCAAATCTATCTACGCGAAAGACATACAGGGCGATCCAAAACTGTGTACACACTTTAGGGATGAATATTCAGTCTGAAACGTGTAACAAGCTTTACTTAATCAATGACAAAAATGCCTTGCTTCAAAGCTAGAGGCAGGAAACTATAGCACAGGAACGTCATAAACGACTCTTAACCACATCTCCATAAACAATGAAGTTGAAGACCTTTGGACTTAACAAAACACAATGAAAATTGAAGATAAGAAATTTATTTGCCTAAAGTATCTGATTGAAGAACGCATGGCTGAGGGAGTGAGGGAATTTCTTTTATTTTTTACTGTACAACTTCAGTCTCTGGATAACGAAATTATTATGTCGGGAATCCCCTATCTGTAGAGATAGCACATCAGTTCTGACTATGTAATGCCAACATTATATCAAAACTTTGCTAATTTTCTCTGTTTTGTAGGAATTCAACTTCAAAGGATCTTCCATGTTTTCCTAACGTTCGAAAAGGTAAAAACCTCATGAATAATTTTTTACAACAAACAAATTCTTTTAAAGTATAATTGTTGGTGACTTTACTCCAACATTTGGAATTTTATTGGGTAATGCTAACAGTGGTTTCTTATTTTGGATCCACGACGGCTGCATGTTTGACAATTTACCCTGCGTATTCCTATTAATGTTTACGTACATTTTTATAAAACTTTCTCATTTATATGTATATATATATATATATTCTATTCTAAGTAAAATTTATTGTTATTTCAAAATCTGAATCGAGGTGAAGATTATGTAGTCTTTAAAAGCCCAACCTGAAATGCAATTTTTAAGTTCAATTACTACAGTTCAAAATATGAATTTCAGACTTACCATTTACAAGTTACACAATTCCAAAATATAAATGGTGGCATTACTCATTGTTAGCATTATCCTATTTTGCTATAGTTTGTGTTTCAAGTATTCGTTTGTAATTATGTATATTTTCAACCTTTCGATTAGAAATATTGATGCAAAACTAATCGAGGTTTACAAAGGAAATTACTTTTATACACATTTGTATTCGTACATGCAAAGACGACAAGGATTTTTATAGATTTAATGGCTATGGAATGATACTGTAGTCATTTTATGAAAGTTAGATAAAAGATTCTTAAAAGCATGAAACTTTGTATACATATAGCAAGTACTTAGCCACCCAAGTAACATAGGAAAAGTTCCCAAAAATCAAACTTGTGCTACGAGTGTCATCTTGGAAGATGGCGGCCGATATTCACCTATTTCCAGTTTTCACAAAAACTTTTGCTGTTAAGGTCATCGATGTTCACAAAAACTTTCATCGACCTAGAAGCCACAAAATGGAACACAAGCTATACTGGTTGTCATAAAATTATATTTTCATTTAGCATTTTTAAAATAATGAAGGTAGGAATTAACGCCAACAACATAAACTGCTCGCTACTAAGGTGTTTATATAATTTTTCTGAGAAGAAATGAAATAAATGATAACATCAGTACACAAAATATAGACAATAAGAATTAAATATAATACAATTGAAGGAACACTCACTTAAATTTTGATCTCTATGAAAAAATATTAAATATTACTGAAAGCTTATAATTACAGTATGCTTTCATGTATACTCAATTTAACATATTTTTTTTTATCTATAAAGCTTTTTTGTACATAGAGAAAACATTTTGTATACAATTTGTGACCTGCAGCATGATGAAAGTTAACATACCGATTACTGTATTCAGATGGAGTGTAAAATCTCCTGTCCTTTCAGCTTTAATAAACTCTTTTTTATATTTAGCCAAAGTTTGGCTGTCATTCTAGTTTCTTATGCTTCTTTCCAGACATCTAAAATATGTGACTCTATGGTTTTTCCTGCTTATGAAGTCATGATCTCCTTTGGGGGACTATTTAATTTCTTAACAACTTTTCACTGTCTCACACAAATGTACTCAGTTTTCTGAGCAGAAAATATTGAAATTAGAAACTTGAACAGAGCATTTGTATGAGGAAATGGGATTGGTCAAATGAAAGAAAAGTAATTACAAAAAAATCATAATTTTATGCTGAACGAACTTTATTAAAACATTTTTCTTTGTGACGCTTAGTTTCCGCGAAAATTAAAAACAAAATGTCCGCCATTTTCCAAGATGGCGGCTGTAACACAAATTTGATTTTTTAGGACTTTTAGTAGGGTAAAGTCTGGTATACTCGTGATACTTTTACAATTTTGTTAATTACAAGCAGGTAAATAAAAATGTTTCCACTATTACTATTGTACAATAAAGGTCGTACCTTGTAGTGCACAAGTATATACGAATGGCGTAGGGGATTGGCGACCTCATCACAGGTCTACGGACCAACACATAGCCCGAGTAGCAGACCATTGCTGCTCGTATACGGCGTAGAGAATTGGCGACCCATCGTCCAGCCGGCTTATGATGGTTGCAATCAGCCAACAACCGTATAGGGAATTGGCGACCCCATCGTCCAGCCGGCTTTTGCTGGCTGCAATCATCCCTAGCAGATAAACATCTACTCTGCTTGAAAGGACTACCGACAGAGAGGATTTCATTTACTTTCATCTCATTTTTCATCCACAGATGATACATTATTTCATCTCCTCTTGTGCTGCGACTTGCGCCTCCACACAATGACCAAGGATGTGACAGGATGTATTGACATTGACGCTGGCCTCTGGGCCCAGGGGAAAGGGGGCGGAACCATTGAATAGCGCCTAGTTCTTAACAGCAGATTTTGGATGGTCTAGCTCGTTGAGGCTGGAAAGTGCTCCATTGGAGAGCTCTTCGGACCTTTGGTCTCGCCAACACTCGAGGGGCTACAATTCAGTATTGTCATATATATATATATAAATGAAAGTTGAATCGATGCGTAACTAAAGAGAAACAAAATAATGATTTGACTTACAGCTCTCCTTCTCTTCACTTATCTTCTGAATTTGGACTTTTACTCGGTCGATCGTTGTAGCCTTACTTCCCGACAGTACAGGTTCTTTGCAACATTCAAACAAATTGTTGCAGATTTCCTCGACTTTTCTAAGTCTCGCTTCCAGTTACATTTTCTAACTCCGACTTTACATTACTACTGAAAAATTCTAAGTTCGGCCCTACTTGCAGCATAGTGAACTGCTTGCACTATCAATTTTCATACTGACTTCACATCGGAGCCTATATCAACGTATTCGTATAGTATACTGTGTCGGTAAACAAACAGTTCCGGTTTAAATAACAAAAGGCCCCGATAGAAAAAACAAGAATAAACGTTATAAAATAACAAAAGTCACCCTCAAAATTCCCGTTGTATCGTCTGTTCCTTTCAAAGTCTGGTCCTCTACGTCATTGGCTCCTCCTTTCTTCAGCACCGTCTAGCTATCCGCTGCAAGTAGAAACACAAAGAGATAAGGAAAATTCAAGCATGTACCGTTAGCCACCTTTCTCTAACAGAGGTCAATATTCTCAGCTGACCTACAAGTTATGCTCCAACTCTTTTCCAAGACAGCCTGTTTGCTACAAAAATATCTATCATGGTGGCTACCAAAATGTACAAGACCGACTAGTTACAATACCACATAAAATAAAATACCGTACAATTCATTAATTTCCATTTCCTTAAAATCTAATAGAGAGAGATAGAAAGAGAAAAAGGAAGGGGACTGCTGGTAGATCTGGTTTAGAAAATTGGAAAGAAGAAAGAAATTAGTCAAATTAGATTAAATATTCACATATACAAAGACAATTTATTAATCATAAGTATATACACATTTCAAAATTTACATTTTCGTATGCAAATCATTTTCTCAGCCAGGGGTAAACATTAAAGGCTCGAACAACTCACAACAAACTACCCCTTCTCGGCAAAAAAGAAAAAAAAAATATAAATCGTATACTGAGTTCAAAAGTTCAGTGTCTTGTTCAAAGTTTCGCTGCAGGATTTCATTTCTTTTTTCCTCACTTAGTTCAAGTTCACGTGTCTAAAATCACAAAAATTTGGATACAAATTAATTTTCATTTTAATCACACCTTTGTTCTAATTGTTCGGTTTTCTCTTTGTGCTGTAAAGATCACTTAGTACAATTATTAAACAGAAACATATTCTCACATTTTGGTCTCTTTGTCGATCAACTTTTATCTGTGTGTTTACCATTTTTAAGAGCAACACAAATAAACAATGTTGTCCCTTCTCCACTTCGCGTCATCCTTCCAAGGATTCTCTCAACTGCACTCAGCTGCTCACGACAAGATCCTCATACTTACAAACAGGATCATCACTCAGTCACGCCTGGCTGTAGACACGCCTCTGCTACGTCACTGCTACTACTGACTAGCTGCTTCGTTCCTTGGCTCGCTTCTGAAGTGGTACCGTATTGACGGCCGGTCACCGTGATTGTTATTGGCTATCTTCCTGTAACAATCCGTGAAGACCTTCTTCATTTTGACAAAACTCGGGAGTGGGTGCAACATCTTCGACTGATCACAATTAACTTTAATTTTCTTGTTATATTCTGGTCGACAGATTACAAAATTGTTCTTATTTATTTGTTTCTCTATCACAAATGGGCAATTAAATTTATTTTTCAGTGCACCAACTTCTTGCTTCGGCGCACGAAAGATATTTACCGACTTCAAATAAACCTCATCCCCAACCTTAAAGTATGAGCACGTCTCTGCTTATTGTATTGTCTCTCCTGTTTTTCCCTAGCTACCCCTTGATTCCCAGTCCATCTAAATTGCTATGCCTAATGAATCATAAAAATGCTCATCAATAAACAATCACAAAAAAAAAAATCAAGAGAAAATTAGTTCTCTAATTTCAATTTCCCCATCACAGTGGACCATCGATTAGTTCTCACTCTTATTTACTTTGTCCTACTGTGGCTCAATCTTCGAATTTCTGTCCCCCTTTTCCAATCTTATTAAGTGGAACTTGTGAAAAGTCCCCCTCTTGATTTTACCACAGTAAGTAAGATCTTTCGCTTTTATACACAACACTCCTTTTTAAGACTGGAGAGCATCTTTTTTTGCGCTAGTTACGTATTTTCTCGCTTTCAGCCACTTCCCGTTCGGAATCTCTTTCTTCTAATTAGTGCCTTTTTCTTCAGAAGTTTTCATTTCTGTCTTTTGCTTCTGTCTGTTTTTTTCTTTTTCGCTCGTAACGGGATCTTCTCTGAGGAGATGACCTTTGTGGTGTCGGATCCGGACCTCCTGGTGGGTCAGCAAACTTGTCTTCCTTCAAAGAACTCTCTCCTCTCTTTCCTTCGTCCCTGCTTCCAAGCTTTTGTCAGTTTCCTGGCTGTCTAGGTTGGCGCAGGGCAAATCTTTTTTCCAATGTTTTTTCTTCCAAATGGATAAATCTGTTTCCCTTCAAAAGACCACCCCTTTAGACAAACGGATGGAAATTCCATCTTTTTCTAAGAATCCTGTACCTAGTTTCAATTAATTAAATCATAAGTATATACACATTTCAAAATTTACATTTTCGTATGCAAATCATTTTCTCAGCTAGGGGTAAACATTAAAGACTCAAACGACTCACGACAATGTCTACACTGAAATGCCAAATGGCTACAATTAAATATCTACAGCTACCTAATAACTTGTGAGACCCCCTCGAGCACTGCGAAGCGCATCAACTGGCATCAACTAAGTCGTTGGTAGCCCGCTGGAGGGATGTGCAGTCATGGAGTCTCGATTACTGTTCACAATTGGGTGGTTGTTGCAGGTGGAGGATTCTAGGCGCGAATAGCCCTTTCGATGATATCCCACGCATGCTCGGTAGCGTTCATGTCCGGATATCTAGGAGGGGGGGGGAGATAATACGTTGGAAGTTCCCATAATGTTCCTCAATCCAGTTGTGCAGCACTGCGTCCCGGTGACAGTCCGCATTTTCATCCTGGGAAATCCCATATTTGGCAGAGGACGCGAAGTCCATAAAGGTCTGGAAATGATCACCAAGCAGCTGAACATAGTTCTGACCGGTAAATGACCAGTTCTAGCGGATCAGACGACCAGAACCATACCAGGAAAACACGCCAGGGATGTTCGTGGGAGTCCAGGATTAACAGTCGACCTTCAATATTGGCTCCTTAAATGGTTGCATAGCTTAACGCTGCATTTCCACATACTTCGGTTAAACGAGTGTGACGTTTGGTAGCCAGTATTCCCTCTTTGACAGTGATAATCACTTTCTATGACATTATTCCGCACCGTAATACAGAAACACTTGACTTTTTTGATCACTTGTTCATCTTCATGCACTGCACTACAAATAACAACCAGCTATGACGCGATTTAAAGCTGCGGCACTATCCCTAACTACTTGCAGCTTCTCTTTCAAAGTCACCTCTTTTCCGCCTGCAATTGGCCACGTGCAAATAACACAGTCAAACTCAATAAATTTCGAGTGACCCAATCAATCAATCAATCAATCAATCAATCAATCAATCAATCAATCAAT
>JAGDQP010022284.1:0-10609 GCA_022664845.1 Lepisma saccharinum
ATTTTACCCCGGCTTTTCGTCTCTTACTGTATCTAATTTTCCTATGCAATATGAGCACACATACAGTAATTCCATGTACTCGTGAAGAAACACTTTTCTGACCTGCGTATCTATGTTCTGGTTGTTTGCAACGCATGGGTAAAAAAGTCAGAAGTATTTACAGTATGACATTGTAAAAAGAGGCGATATTTTTTAATTTTTTTTTCGTTTTTGATTTATAATATCGGGAAAGCTATAGCAATGTAAAGTATGACAAAAGCACAGTGGAATATGGTGCTCGACTTCTCCAAGTGTCCTTTACAAACGAACATTACCTATATTCGGTAGAAAAGAATGTTCTACAAAAAAGCGTAGGCTTATAGACTGGCAGAAAAATGACTGCACAGATAGTCCTTTCGAACATAGAGGTTGGGAATGACTTTCACATTTATGATTTTTATGACTCAAATAACCTATTAGAATAGTAAATTCTAATAATAGCGCAGTAAAACAGTGGAATAGGAAATAGCTCAGTGAATAGTAAAATTATTACACCGAGCGCGTTCTGTTCAATAGATGCTTTCAAAAGATTCCGAGCTGCATTGATAAAACATAATGAAAACTTGTTTATTTCTTTTCCATTTTTATATAATCACTTGGGCAGGTGTGATTAGCATTGTTGCACTGTGTTTGGCTACTGCAATAATAGTATGCTCATTATATTCAGTAATTTTACAGTATAATTGATATAACTGTATATTAACTGTATAATTTTAACTGTATATTATATTATTTTAGAAGTTTGACGAAATCAAAACATCTAAGATGTAAAACGATGGAAAATGTATGAATATGAATATGAATATGAACTGCAGACATAGGGTAACTTCGGCAAATAACGCCTTTCGGGTAGTAATGCCATTTGAAACTTCCTACCCTGCTAGCATGAACATGTGTTTCGTAAGGCGATCATTCACGGTTGTGTGATAAGCAGTGGTGCCTGTTGTCTTTGTAGACACAGTAGAGGCCATCCACGCGCCAGTAGAGAGAAAGCAATGAACAAGTGTAGACGTGGCAGCCGCGAAGCAGAGAAAACAGCGTGCAGATTTGTAGTGCGTCAAAAGAGGTAGGCGAATTGCTTCTGTAAAATTCAGGTTTTACTATTAGTACTGAAGGTATATATCGATAGGACATTGCATAACAGTATGATGTAGATAATATATGCAGCACCGCTATTCTTGGCGTAGAAAGAATGTTCAAAACACAAGTCTATTGCTTCTAGAAATAACGTCGCCATCGCGTCGGGAAATAACTCCACTTCATCTAATCGCTAATCGAAACTAATACTAATGTTGATTTTTTTTTTTCAAAGTGGCTATGAGATGTGATAAGTCTGATATGTCCATTTTCTTCTCCAGATGGGAAGGAAATTTCAAAACATACGGGCCAGGTTGTCTGAAAATGATTTACGTCATGCTATCACGGCCATCCAGCAGGGTATGAAAGTTGCAAGTGCTGCATGTACATTCAACATCCCCCGCAGGACGTTAAGAGACTGGATGAAGGACAAAAAGCCCATTTGAAAACTTGGTCGCAGCGCTGTATTATCACAGGAACTGGAAGGAGAATTAAAACAGAGACTAATTCGTTTACAGATAGTTGGATTTGGTTCAACCAGAAAAGATGTTTGTGAGGCCGCGTACAGAATATGTGAAGAGAACGCCATAACTAATCCATTTCGCAGTGGTAGAGCCGGCAAAGACTGGTTTTATGCGTTCATGGCAAGACACCGGGACATTGTGTGCAGAAAGGCGGAAAAATCGAGCTATGGTAGACTCATGCGTTTTAACAGAACCGTAGCGAACGAATTTTATACGCTACTGGAGAATACATTTGATGCTATGAACTTATGTGATAACCCAGAACTTATTTACAATGTAGATGAAACTTGGTCACAACTAACGTACAACAGCAGCCTAAAAATTCTGAGACAGAAAGGGAGCAAGCGAGTACATAATGCCACACATGGCGAAAAAGGCGAAACTGTGAGTATTGTTGCGTGCACCAATGCATCAGATTCAAATTGGATCCCTCCAATGGTTTTATAAGAAAGAGTTTGGTGATGATCTTCCTCCAGGCAGCACCAATGCAATGACACTTAAAGGTTATATCACAAAGGAAGAATTCCGTATATTCCTGGAACATTTCAACAAACACCGGATCCCTGGCCAAGCACTGCTTATTGTAGACAGTCATCGCAGTCATCGTGATGTTACCATTTTGAATGCTGCTGAGAGCATGGATATTCAACTGCTTTGCTTGCCTGCACATTGCACCCACGAACTTCAACCGCTCGACAAGAGCTTCTTCAAATCTAAAGAAGTTGACAGTTATCAACGAACATATCGCGGAAGAACACTTGGGAGCCTACAGTTTCCAAAACTGTTCTCACAGGCATGGTTCCGTTCAGCAGCACCTCAGAACGCAATTTCAGGTTTCAGCGCCTTTCAACAGAAATGCTATTCCCGATGTCGCTTTTGCCCCAAGTGATGTCTCAGAGCAAGAACATCCCCCACTAACACCTCCAGGCACACGACCAACCTCCATATCTCCATCAACACCACCGAGTGTCTACTCCATCCACGAGCTTCTGCCTACACCTAAAATAACTAGGAGCAAACCCCATCCCAGGGGGCGGTCTCTAAATGCCAGGGGAGTATTGGTAACACCAGACCTGTGTGCAACAGCTGGTACTTCCACTACTTACGGCACGAAGAAACAAGCATACTGAAGAAAGAAGAATGATAGAGACATGTTTTGTGGAGGCTGCGGCGGATATTACTACGATCCTAGGGGTTCTACAAATATGATTCAGTATACTGACTGCAAGATTTGGTTTCACGGATCATGTGATTCTGGAAACATTCTTAAATGTGGTTTGTGTACATTCTGTGACGCCGGTTGTGCATTGTTGTCTGACTCCAACGAGTAGTGTTCAATGTGACTAATGCTGCCATGTATTATGACTATGAGTGTTGTGTAACAAGCAAACCAGGTAACATATTGCCAAGAACATTGTTTAGTTGTGTCCAAAATTTATTTAATTACGAAACTAACACCTTTCCGCTGTTGTAAAGCATGTGGCGTTATTAGCCGACACGTCAGGTAATAACACCATCTCATACTCACTCCGATTCTCGGTGCATTGCAGTCGTCATTATGTCTGTTTGATCTTTGTTTTCTCATTGCATTATAGCGTAGGGTTTACTCTCTTTTCCATGTAATTTGCACGGTTCGAGACATAAAAACACTTGAATACTAGAACAATATGTTGAATTGGTGGCGTTATTTGACGAAGTTACACTATAACGGCTTTTTGTTATGGGCCTCCCTTTGCCCATGTACCCGAGGAAAAATGGTCATTTTGTAGTTACAAAAAACTACAATTTAGAAAACATTAAATGTTGTTTGGCCACCAATTTCACATAAATGAAATGATAATATCCACACAACATGCAGATAAAATCCTAACTCAGAAAACCAAAAATTGTATGAGATATAGCCAAACAAACCTTAAGGTGACCACTTTACTCCGGTCCCCCGAGCCCTATACATGTCTTGAATATCATTTCTGTGCATGAGTTGTTAGGTGTGTTAGAAACACTTTAAAAAATGCATCTAACATACCAGGGGCGGTATTGTTTTCAATATACTATGTGACGTTCCTTCATTTTGCTGTTTACGGTGATTTTAATATCTTACATAAAGCTACTAGTAGGGATGTCAATCCGCTCGGCTCGAGCGGCGAGTCTAACGCTCGAGTCGAGTCGTCGCTCGAGCTCGACTCGTTGTAACCGAGTCGCAGCGACTCGACTCGAGCACATAGTGAGCGCCGACTCGGCTCGACTCGAGCATATAGTGAGTTCCGACTCGACTCGACTTGAGCATATAGTGAACTCCGACTCGACTCGACTCGAGCATATAGTGAACTCCGACTCGACTCGACTCGAGCAGCTACTGAGCGCCGACTTGACTCGACTCGAGCAGCTACTGAGCGCCGACTCGACTCGACTCGAGCACATAGTGAGCGCCGACTCGACTCGAGCAATTGTAACCACTGACTCGACTCGACTCGAGCAATTGTAACCACTGACTCGACTCGACTCGAGCAATTGTAACCACTGACTCGACTCGACTCGAGTACGTACTGAGCACCGACTCAACTCCACTCTAGTCTGACCGAGTCGCTACTCGAGTCGAGCGAGTCGTTGACATCGAAATAACTCGAAAAAAAAAGCTTGTTAAAGACATTCTTTTCTTAATCAATTCGTACTAAAAAGTAAAAAGAAAAAATTTGTTTATGCATGACTAAAAATTAAAGAATGGGGCGCGTCATTTCAAGAATTAATGTTAATGAAGTGACTGTATATGAGAACGCGCCCCATGCTTCTCTCTTTAGGCATGCATAAACACCCTTTTTAGTACGAATTGATTAAGAAATGAATGTCTTTAAAAAGTTTATTTTTTTTTTATGTTAATTTAGTTTCACTATTTGCTTTTTCTTTCCTACTAACTTTGGAAACAATGATACTAGAAAGCATGATAGTCGATGTGAAGTTAATTTATTGATCTCCTTGGCAATGTAATTGTTCTAAGTTTTCTCGAATAACTGAACAAGTAGAAAACCGATGTAGCTGTGTATAAATTATGAGGTAAAATAACTTTGCATTACTATGACATCGTCCACTGACTCCTTTCCTGACGGTTATGTCAATCCGCTCGGCTCGAGCGGCGAGTCTAACGCTCGAGTCGAGTCGTCGCTCGAGCTCGACTCACTGTAACCGAGTTGCCAAGGTTTACTATATTCTCGAGTTGCAGCGTGAATCTTTCTGAGCAGCGACTCGGCTCGACTCGAGCACATAGTGAGCGCCATCTCGACTCGACTCGAGCACATAGTGAACGCCGACTCGTCTTGAGCACATAGTGAGCGCCGACTCGTCTTGAGCACATAGTGAGCACCGACTCGACTCGACACGAGTCGAGCGAGTCGTTGACATCCCTAGCTGCTAGAGAGCTCGAAGAAGAATTACTTTTATTCATTTTAAAATAAACTTTGTAACAGTTTTTTTTCCTCCCGATTCTTACATGTTAAAACCAAGCCTAAAATTAATACCACACGGTTCGGAAATAAAGTCAATTTAAGCAGAAGTCATTTTATACTGAGAAATGTACTGTTTTAATGAACAGAATTACGTATATTTTTACCGTACTTCTACAAAAACTGTGATCTTGGTTATATAATGTCTTTATTCATTTAGGTCCGTACGATCTTTTTTTCTTTTTGTCAAGAATAGAGGAACTTGATGACATCACTCTCAACTGGCTAGTTAATTGTGTTTTACCTTTGAGATATTAAAATGTTTAAAAAAAAGTAGTTTCCAACACACATATAAAAATAAAAAAATGAACAGTTAGAAAACTTACATGCAACCATTATTACTGTAATTGATGTCACGTGGAATGATCCGTTTATAAACTATTCGAGACGAAAGAGAAAGCCTGCCGGGTGGCCGAGCTTTCTGCGGCGGTAGGCCATCGGCTCGAAGGTCTCGGGTTCGAGTCCCGGCAGGGGCATGGGTGTGGATTTTAACACTTAACAGCTAAGGGCGGATCGTGACGGTCCGAAGTCCAAAGTTACTAGACTGGCCCATACAAAAAAATAAAGTTTAAACGAAAGAGAAAAACATTTCATATTTTAGACAAAATATTGCAGGAGTTCTTATGATCGTACGTTCCAAACTTAGCATGTTTTATATATTTTTATACGAACAGGCGTGTAAGAGAAGAATTTGAATTACTCAGTACACGTGGTTCAGTCGGTAACGTCGCTGACCTCGGGTCGAAAATCAGGAGGCACGAGGGTTGAGCCTTACTTCCGACGATTCTCAGTAAGTTTTCCCTCGGCTTCAGGAGACGAATGTCATGATGGTATCTCAACCAAAGCTCTAATCCCTAACGATGAACAGTTGTCACCGAGGGACGTGACGGACTCAGAGCATGTTCTAAATCTACAAAATTCCTCGGTGTGACAATACACGAAGAATTAAACTGGAAGGAGCATGCGGAAACATTATACAGTAAACTCTCTTCAGCCATCTTTATAATTAGATCTTTGGTACCTATTGTAAATAAGAATACTATATTAACCGCCTATCACGCCATATTTGAATCACAATTATGATATGTAGTGGTGTTTTGGGGCTACTCTCCAAATAGGCAGAAACCATTTCTATGTCAGAAGCAAGCATTAAGAGCAATAACCGGTAAATCTAGAAGAACATCATGTAAAAGACTATTTCGCAAATTAAATATATTAACTCTTCCTTCACTATATGTATATGAAGTTCTTCTCATGACGTATAATAACATAGAACATTTAAACAAGAACTGTGGTAAACGCGATCATTATACCAGACATAATCAAGACTTATCCCTGCCGGATCACAAAACAGCCAAGTATTCGAAATCACAATATTATATGGGCAATAAATTATTTAATAAGTTGCCGGTAAATATTAAACATGCAAAAGACAGAAACAGTTTTAAAACTATGTTAAGAAAACTACTTGTGGAACAATGCTTATACAGTGTGGAAGAGTTTTCAGAAACAACAATAAGCTAAAGAGGAAGTGAGTGGTACCTAGTATAATACTGATATTGTATTCTTTGAAAATGTATCTTGTATATATTATTCTATATTCACTGTTGTACTATAAAGAAAACAACTGTAGCTTTATAATAGCTTTGTGGTATTTTCTGTAAATGTGTTATTTCTATCTTGTATTTCGTGTGTATGTATTGTCAACCGATCATGTACATGTGTGTGTGTGAAGATATGTATGTATGTGTGTGTATGTATATGTTACTGAACTGACATGTTCTATATCAGTTTGCAATTTGCATGTACTTGGTCAAATGAACGCAAATAAATAAATAAAAAATAAAACCAGAAAGCTACCAGTTCAGACAAAAATGTTGACAGAAATTAGAATTGAATCTATTTATGGCCTTTACGACGTCACTATCAACTAGCTAGTTAATTGTCTCTGTCTTACCTTTGAGATATTCAAATTTCCTCAGTATAGTGTAAATAACATAAACAGTCGATAAATATGACTCAGGGGATATTAGAACTAAAAGTTTCTAATATGAAATTTCTCGACATGACGTTATTTAAACAATAAATATGTCTTTATTCAATGTTAGGAATACTTTCTGTTATGGAACGTTAACATGTCTCTCCTCTATTCACTTGATAGACTCTTCATGATAGACTCTATTCACTTCATTATGCTCTTGTCATAGAATCAAATATTTTTAAGATGAAATGTGAAACTAGTTCCTTGACACCTGGATAAACATAGACCCATTTTGTTGTTATGGTGCTGATGATTGATGATAATCTGTTCTGCACACTCGTGCTTCTATGGCCCAGAAGGCCCTGGGCAGGGTGAGCTGCTTGTGGTTTGCCATTGGCTTTCCTTGGATGGATATTATGCCCCAAGGACGGAGCCTAAATTTAAAGTTGGTTCCGAAGCACTACGTTTGATTATGGAGATCCCTTGATTAGAAAGCGACTAGCGAAACTACTTAAACTCCGGGAAAACTCATTTTGCTACACTCAACAGTAAATGTATGCACATCAGACTGTCTTCTACGATTCTTCTCTTTTAAATTACATAAGCATAGACATGTCTGTGTGTCTGAGTCTGGAAGTGTCAGGCAGGGTGCACTGGACGAGGGACAAATGTTTTTATTTCTATTGCTACATTCTTTGTTATTGAAACCATGACTAGGATCTGCACTCAACACCCAACCCCCGTTTTTTAGTGAGTAAAGGCTGTTGCTATTTGAGATAATACCTTTAGGCTAGAGAAATGGATGCTGGAGAAGACGAAAAATCCTGTTTGAGGGTGGCAGAAACGCAAAAATATTGTTCGTGAGGGTTGGAAGAGAGGATGTTAAAGGAGAATCTCTCTCCCTATTTCCCCAAGCGACGGGTTTTGTCGTCACTATCACATACACACAAAAACTATGCTAGCCAGCAGTCTGCGCTTTTTATATTATGATTTTTCCACTTCTTTTTTTTCAATTTCCTCAGAAAAATAAAATGTATATACGGAAGAGAGTGTTGAAAGGGAAAAAGAGTCTTTAGCTTTCAACCACAAATCTCTGCCACGAAAAAGCATAAAGATGATGCCAGAAATAAAAACATTGTCGTGATTGCATTTGTACTTTTTTATGTCTGTGTTTTTCCTGCATTCGCATCTCGTCTGTTTCTATCTTCCTCCAGTTCTGTTGCTGTCAGTAGTTTTAGCTGTCTCTTTTCCATTTTCTTGACTTTTTTATTTTTTATTTCTTCAATTTTAGGGCAGAGACGTGTAAGGAAAATATGCAGAAAATAGTCTTTTGTTTCATGTTTTTCCTTTCCTCTGAATGGAAAGGCAGGCAGGAACAGGAGCAATTTTGTTATACATAACATAACATACAAGGAATGTTATATTATCATGAAAATGATGCGTATTTAAAGATAAAATTAAAGTTGACGTTACTATACGAGTCACTGAAAGTTTTGACACTTACCAATAGGATTGCCAGGTCTTAGGTTTTCTCCGTAAGTTTTACGTTTTTTCACTTACTTTTACGTATTACTCTTTTATTTCACCCATAGGACACTTCCTTCCGGTTTTTTATCTTTCTGTCAAAAATTAATTTTAAAATTACCCCGAAAATGTAATTTCTACTTGAATTTGTTGAAATATTTGAACAAAAAATATGATTTCAGTAAAAACAATAGATGTTCAAGGGTTTCAAGTCGAGAATTAATAATGTATATTTTGAGGCAGCTGTTGAAGCGTTATTAAATTCAGGATCAAATAGATGTTGATTAACTGTGTGTGAAATTTTGTGAATGTAATACAATCTTACTTGTTAGATGAAAATTCAAGGTGTGAGGGTAGCGATGTAGAAAAATGGACATAGTGCTGTTATTGCCCATACAATTCATTTTATCTTATAGAAAAATGGATTCATTTCTTTTTCAGTGTTCAAAATACAAAAATCTGTAATATAAGTAAAGTTGTAAGATTTAGTATTCCTGGCTCAAACACATGTTTAGAAACAATATTCTTTCAAATGAAATTAAAATGGACAGATGTTAGAAATCGTTGCAGCAAGAAGTTTATTGAAGCAGAATTAAAGATTGTTGTACCTTTTCCTTTTCGTGCAAATATGTTTTTCTCAACATAAAAAATTATAATAAATTGTTAACAAGAGCAAATTCTGAAGATAAATATATGAGGTAATAGTAGCAACAGAAACTAATGGAATTCGAGTTTGAGTTTTCGTACAATTTCCTGATGTTTGAAAATCTTCCGTATCTTTCCTCAAGAAAACTTGATAACCCTACTTCCCACCAACAGGACAAATTTCCATACAGAAGTCATTAACCTTGTAGTGCCATCTGTTGATAGATTTTAGTGTAAGTGACGTCGGACTGAAATCTGTGGTTGAGATTGAAAACGTGCATCCAAACAGCATCCTTCATCTCCTTTTTCCTTTCCTACCGGGAGCTCAGCCATCTTAAGTTGCCGAAGGCTACCAGGGAGAACGCATTCCAAAAAATAGCAGCACTCTTCATTAATAGATATTTAAGATCGCTAATCCAAGAATTCAACTCAATATCTCACAATCACCATCGCTTTGATTTTACATGGAAAATTAACAAAAAATCTCCACTACGAAAAATACGATGTACCACATACCTTCGATATATACCCAATCCAACTGATGAAGCACAAGCTAAGTATCATGAAATTGTGCACATCAAAACAACCAATCAGAATACAGAAAACCAATGCATACAACATAAGAGCCAATAGACAATACCCCATAAGCAATAAATGACAATACCCTCTAAGAATTCAATAATCAAAAACACAAAAATAAAAAAAAAATCTCAGAAAAAATAAAAATTGCAGAAAACTCATACCATTACAGCTCTTTCAGTGAGAGGGAAGAAAGTAGCAACCAAAACCTTTGCCTACGTGCTATGTCCATATTCTCCTAGTAGAGCTTAAACCCTGGAAAATATTTCAGTAAGGTGCCAGAAGAAATCGAACATGTCTGTCTCCCCAATGTCGATCTAAATCCGTGAGCTTAGTCACAAGATTACGGAAGCTGGAAATGTTTTATTTCTTGCTATTCTACAAAGTAGATTAATACTCAACCAGTTATTTCATGCTATTAATTTTCATTAAGGGAGCCTAATCTCAACGAGATCAAAGAAATTCTTTGTTATTTTCAGAATATTGCAAACTACAATACTCATAGAGAATACAAAAGTAGTCTGGTTTCAAGAAAGAGAATTTCTGCACATCTTATTTTGTTTCGTTTGAAACATAAAATGTTGGTTCTGTTTTGTATACTTAAATCTCGCGTCATGAGTAGCCGCTGCCATCTAAAAAATAGTATTTTAATTTATTCGTTTTAAGTCCCTATATCCTGATGATGATGTTATTCTTTAATAATAATAATAATAATAATAATAATAATAATAATAATAATAATA
>JAGDQP010022284.1:10619-30625 GCA_022664845.1 Lepisma saccharinum
TAATAATAATAATAATAATAATAATAATAATAATAATAATAATAATACAGTGAAATCTCTAGCACCTCTATAAAGCGGACAGCACCCTTAACGGGCATATTTTGCAATCCCCAACCACCGCAATAAGAAGAAACGTATTAGCAAACTCTCTAAAGCGGCCACTCTCTATTGCGGACACAGACGGTGTTTTATGGCATTTATAGGCAATACTTATCTCTGTATAACGGACACTTTCCAAGTGATTTAAGGAGAATCTGCAGATGTCAACAAGTCAAGTGTCATATAGAATGGTTGGACAAGTTGCCTTTCATAGTTCGTAATTACAGTCCGAAACACATTTTTAACACTGACGAAAATGGACATCTCTTTCGTGCATTTTCGAAAAACACTTGAAAGGAGGAACGTGCTCTGATGGTAAAATAGCGAAGGAACGTCTCAAGACATTGAAGAAGATATGCAAGAGGTAAAGCTATATGACGTGAAATATTACAGAAAAGCAATAACCTATTCCTCAATTTTGGAGAATTTCTACTGCCCTAAAGAGAGAGAGAGAGAGGAAAAAAAAAACCTACACGATTGGAATTAATTCACAAACGCACGTACTGTGTAGTGATATACGAAAAGTAAAAATGTTATTTCTCTAAATTGTACCCCGAAGATAAAATACAATTTTTACGGCGGAGGTTAATGTAAGTAAGGGTCGAATTCAGAGTCATGTTTTGAGAACGTCTTCAAATGGCATTTGAGTAACAGAGTAAAAACATTTCGACATGAAATTTTGTACTTAAGAAATCCCTTATTCATAGTCACTTCTCAATTACATCTTTTCAGAAACTCATTTTGAGTTAGTAGAGAATGAAAATTGCGTTTTGTGAAAGAGAAGGTCTATCTTGACTTGAGAGAGAGAGAGAATTTGATATGTATTTGTAGAGGGAAAGTGTAAAAACACAACAAAATAATAATATTCATTGTTCTTTTGCCAAAATGTTGAGGATGTTTGCAAGAAAAGTGTTAAATCCATTGGAATGTTGAAATGAAAAACAAATAAGAAAAAGATTCAGTTCAAATTCGACAAAATCGTTGAGAAGTAGGTATTTTTTAATCCCAAGCCAGAAAGTAATTGCATGTGGATTCGGTATAGTGTCGCATATAATAATATCCAACATATTATAATTGAAATATCAGCATTTTCATGATTCCAAAAAGGTGTGGAAATCAAAAACATGACATAGTGGAAGTTAAGATGTGCTCATAAAGGGCACAGAACCCGTGTATAAGACGCGAAAGTAGTTAGTTCTTGTTTCCATAGAACGCAATTTTCTGGCCTAAATCAGATGCTGATGTGAGTGAAAGTACATAACAGAGAAGGTATCTGAGTGTCCTTCCATTCAGAATGAACCCATGATTTTGCTACAGCACCAATTAATACTCATTAGAAAAACAATAAAAATCACGTTATTCCGCATAACTCCCGTGTTTATAACAAGGAGGGTCACTCAATTAAGCCATTCACCCCCTAAAAAATAATTCACTTTTTCTGCCGGGGAATTTGTTAAGTTCCACAAAGGTATGAAAACCATGCTTAAAACAATAATGGTTAGTTAATCCTTGTGTTTTATAGATTAAAGTTGGAATAACATAGTTTTCATTGTTTGTGGTGATTTTCCATTCTCTGTAATGAAAATCCCGTAATTTTAAATAGTATTGCGTTCTACAGAAACATGGACTAACTACTGTCGCATCTTAAATATGGGTTTTGCGTTCTTTATGAGCAGTTCGAAAAGATGAAGACATCTTCCACATTAGGTCACTTTTTTGTTATTTCTCATGCATTTTAGTAGGTTTCCTGGCTATAGGAACATAAAATGTAGCATTCTGAGTTGTTTGCAGTGCTCTATGCCACAAGTAGCTAAACTTCAATACTGCCTTGTTGTACTACTTGCACTTCACTTTAAACCTGAAGTTTCACCAATTCCTCCATTTTTACTTCTTATATCAATAACGACGTGCGTCTTGCCGATATTTCTTTATTATATGCCCTTCAGTACGCCAAGGAAACTCGACATTTAGTCCGTTGCATTTCTATAGCAAAATACGTGTCATTCATAACACAAAGTGACAATCAGTATTCCTCCCCATGCCGCCATATTTGCATATTGTGGAACAACTCGAGTACATATTTAACGAGATAGTAATGACACATACCTTTTCGTAACACTTTTGGATTTTGTTTTCTAGAAATGCCTGTGTGAGTTATTTGCAAGGGAATGAGTGGTACATACGATTCAATACCTGGTGCAAGCTTTTAAAGCTAAAGTAGTATTTATTGAAAAGAGGTTATAACTTTGCGTTTCATATGTTTCACAGCTTTAAATGATGTAGTGAAGTGCACGTAGTTCATAAGTACTGTGGAGGAAAGATTGCAACCTAGAAGCTGCATTCTTAATGGGATCGAAAGTGCAAATAAATAATGAAACTTCCAAGTTTACATGTTTCATAGGGGGCGTCGGATCGATCCCAGATCATGCCACGTGGGCTTTGTGGTGAACAAACACCATGTGCGTGGTTTTTCTCGGGGTTCTCCAGATTCCTCCCGCTTTCTTCATTCCACCAATTCATCCATCATCATCCATAGGACTGAGCCATAGTTGCCTAGAGACCTTAAAATAAATTCAGTTCAATTTACATGTTTCATAGATTTGAATGATATAACAGATTGGAAGTAGTCAAGAAACACCGTATATAGAGGCATTGTAATGGGAAATCGCACATGGACGCAGTCAAACTCTGAGATAGTTATTTTCCACAGGTTTGCACGTTGATGTGTAGTGTAGATATTACAGAAATACATGAATTGCACTTTGTCATGATGATCATATATAAAAATGAAGAAGGAGAGTGTTTAAAATTCAAACGTCTTCCGTTTATTCTATGCGACACTAAACCAAATCTGCACGAAAACTTACATTTGTTTACATGCCACAAATGCTATTATTGTACCTCAATTTAAAATAAAATCAAATATCACCACCTTTTGAATCAATACAATTTTATATGGCCATAAGAATCAGACTTATCGAATGCAATATTTACATTTTTCCAAAGTAATTAGTTTTATATGAACAAACTGCAACGTTTAAATTGACATATGAAGGCAAATATTACATGGAAGTCGTAATGTTGCTCAGTGGGCTACCATGTGTTTCTTGAGACTAAGTTTCAGAAAGACATGGATTACCTAGGGTCGAATTCAGTGTCGTGTTCTGAGAACGTCTTCAAATGGCATTTGAGTAAGAGCATTTTGAGATGAAATTTTGTACTTAAGGAATGCCTTATTCATAGTCGCTTTTCAAGTACATCTTTTCCGAAATTTTGAGTGGGTAATCCATGTCTTGTTGAAACTTAGTCTCAAGAAACACATGGAAGCCCACTGAGCAACATTACGACTTCCATGTAATATTTGCCTTCATATGTCAATTTAAACGTTGCAGTTTGTTCATATAAAACTAATTACTTTGGAAAAATGTAAATATTGCATTCGATAAATCTGATTCTTAAGGTGGTATAAAATGGTATTGCTTCAAAAGGTGGTGATATTTGGTTTTATTTTAAATTGAGGAACAAGGATAGCATCTGTGGTATGTAAACAAATATATGTTTCCGTGCAGATTGGGTTTAGTGTCGCACTGATTAAACAGAAGGCCCTTGAATTTTAAACACTGTCCTCATTTTTATTTATGATCCTCATGACTAGGTGCAATTGTCTAGGGTATCTACACTTTACATCAACGTGCAAACCCGTGGACCCAAAGTTTGACTGCGCCCATGTTGCGATTTCTCATTACAATGCCTCTATATACGGTGTTTCTTGACTACTTCCAATCTGTTATATCATTCAAATCTATGAAACATGTAAATTGAACTGAATTTATTTTAAGGTCTCTAGGCAACTATGGCTCAGTCCTATGGATGATGATGGATGAATTGGTGGAATGAAGAAAGCGGGAGGAATCTGGAGAACCCCGAGTAAAACCACGGACATGGTGTTTGTCCACCACAAAGCCCACGTGGCATGATCTGGGATCGATCCGACGCCCCCTATGAAACATGTAAACTTAGAAGTTTCATTATTTCCTTTATTTGTACTTTCGATTCCATTAAAAATGCAGCTTCTAGGCTGCAATCTTTACCTCCACAACACTTACGAACTACGTGCAATTTTTTCCCTTCAGTACATCATTTAAAGCTGTGAAACATAAGCAATACAAAGTTATAACCTTTTTTCAATAAATATTACTTTAGCTTTCCAAGCTTCCACTAGCTATTGAGTCGTATGTACCACTCATCCCTTGCAAATAATTCACACAGGCATTTCTAGAAACACATAGCGACATCCAATAATCCAAAAGTGTTACGAAAAGGCATGTATCATTACTATTTCGTTAAATACGTACTCGAGTTGTTCAGAATACGCAAATATGACGGCATGGTTAGGAATACTGATTGTCACTTCGCGTTATGAACTACACGTATTTTGCTACAGAAATGCAAGTGTTGGGTTAGGTGCTTGTTTTTTGTACTTAGGTAAGGTACTAGGTACTGACCTTAAATTGTACCTAAGTACAGGTACAGGTACTGATCAGTGTACCGAAGGTACTTGACCCAGTTATTACTAAGCAGGGTTGGAAATGATATCAAGAACTAAGATGATGTTGGTTGACTAGAATATCACTCCTATATCGTTACCAATAATAATAATAACAATTATTATAAACACTTATTATTGAGCAGGTTAGGTTCAGTCAAAGTGTGCTGTGTTATTTAACTCTTGTTTAAAAAATACGGACATTTTGATATAGCATCCTCTATATTAATAATAGATACAAGAATGAAAACAAAGGAAGGAGTCAGAAAAAGCAGGAATTTACATAATAAAATGATAAATAATTAATAGAAATGATTTTCTTCCGCACAGACCTAAGTAAATCTTTCATCATGCTTTTAATTTACATATACTTTTTTTTTTTTTGAAAAGGCATTCAGTGCTGAGCATTAGCGGCGTCCATTTGTTTATTGATACAGGGTGGTAACATAATGCACCGACAAATTTCGAGGGTTGATAATACATAAAATAATGAGAAAATCTTGGTCATCTGGGTGGAAATTCGCCGAATTTTTAAGCTACAGGCAAATGAACTACAGAGTTTCAAATATCCAATACAACTAACGGTAGAGTTGATGCGGCATGCTATCGTCAAAGGCTTCAAAACTGCTCCATCTAAATTTGCATATTTCAAAATTTTGCATTGGGTGGGCACGGGATTTCTCGTAGGAAGTAAGCGATTCCAAGATATTCTTTGAAGAAAAGTCGCAAAAGAATTATCGTTACTTTCTGGGAACTCATGCCATTCATGTTCATTTTGACCTTCCTTTACATCAGAAAATGTCTGGGAACCTCTACTTCTTCTGGGTAATCCCTAGCGCACTCAATGTTCGAATATGCATTTTTAACATATCAGGTTTGAAGTCTTTGATGATAGCATGCCGCATCAGCTCTACCGTTAATCACGTTGGAAATTTGAAGCTGTAAAATACAGGGCTACATCTCTCATTCTTTCTGTAGCCTGTAGCTATGATAAGAAAAATAATTTTATGGGCGGTAACAGTACCTGTAACTCCGAAACACAGCGGAATTTCCACCCGATGATCAGAACATCTTTTCTTATTTTTTTATGTACTAATATCTCTTAAAGTTTATCACCGCATTATATTATTCCCCTCCTGCATAAAATTTCCAGTGTCTCATATTTTTTTTTTGTTTTGTTTTTGGACGTTGTGTCAACTTACTGAGAATTATTAGGTTTCTTCCTTTCTCCTTAATATTTTGTATGTGAGACAAAGATAATGAGAATATCTTCTTGAGTCTACAAGAATCCATAATTGTTTCTGTTTGAGACCCAATAGTGTGCTCTCTATTGTTAAGAATCGAACATTTAAAACTAGAGTTTTGTATCGTTTCAGATGGGTACTGTGAGTGAAATTACATAATGCAGTAAATTGATTGTAATATTTGGAAGTGGGTGTTGCGATTTTCGGGATGGTTGTTGTTATATCAAGTGGAAGTATGAGTTTTCTAGGTTAACCTTGTGCTGTGGTACATTTAGTTCTAGCTCCTAATATCATTTGTTATAACTTGGAAAGCTGAGCTAGCACCTACTTGTTTGTGCTCTATTACGTATTATATAGTAAAGGTCATAATTATTAGGCATCTCTTGTCTAAGAAGCGAGATAAAATATCCGTAAGTTTATTCCAAGCATGTCAAATAAACATAGGCAATACTTGGAATTCTGAGCTCCTTATTGAAAATCTAAGAAGTCTATTTTCTATAAATAAATGAAACTAAAATAATTCAGGTGGAAATATAGCATCTAAATTTTATAATAAAAGGTGAAGGGATGAAAGACAAGCTACGAACCTTTCATTGCTTTACCTTGCTCTACCTAATAAGATAACCAGTAACGGCGCCAGACTCAGTTACTCTGGGCACTGCGGTGGCAATTAAGGCCCTCCCTCAAGGGAAACATTACGATATGGTTAGTTTCTACTTTTGTAATATTACCCTGGATTCGTCTGTTTTGTTTACTATTTTATTAACTGAAAGGAAGATCTTAGCACACTGGAGAAAAACTAACTGGTTATGAGACGTTTGATGCAATGTTTCTTTTGTAATCCTCTTAGAAATAAACTACCCTTTGTGGATCACAAGAGCTACACAGACGTACATTTAATAGGCCCATGTACTGGTAACTTTAGTTTCTGAGACCTAGCCGTTAAATTCTACATTTCATTGTTCGAATACCTTTGTGGCACTAGGGTAAGCCATCCCCACGGAATTAAACTATTTCCACTTCCTGTTTCTAGTGTGAAATTTAATTTCCTCCATACAATATTTTTTTATAATGATAAACTTCTGAAGCAACATATGTGAATACGTATCTTTCACTTCCAATGATTTCAATTCGTTTATACCTTTAAGTATTGATGGCTCATGCTGGGTTAGGGTAAGGAAAAGGATGGAGCAGTGAATCGACTAGGGTTGAAGGTATCATCCTGGCATTTCCTTGGTCAGACTAAAGACAAAACCCTAAAAACGCCTCAGTCAGGATGGACAGTCGATGTCGAACCCAGGATCTCCAGAGTGTGAAGCCAACACTTTACTAACTAAACCACGGCAACTCGGTACTTCCAATGATGTCTAGTACATCGTTAAAATGAAAAGAAAGGTAATAAAATGTTCAACTCCATGAAGAACCCAAGTAAACAGAGAAGTGAACACATTATGTGAAGGAAGCTCCCAAAATGAAATTAGTTTTTACAAATGTGCCAGACACTTACGATTTTATAAAATAAAACAATATGGTACAATGATTTGAATTTTTTTTTTTTTTAAATTTATGAAGTGGTATACCTGCATTGTTCAACTCATTGAGAACCTACTAAAAATCTTTCAGTTATTCCTAATTTCTTTCTCTTGTGAAGGAAAAAGACTAAGTAATTTATTTCTGGCAAATGGAGAAAACAACACGTTGCAAAACATCAAAATATAATTCTTTTCGTTCTTATTTCTCTTTAGTTATGGACCTTAGAGGTAGCTATGGGATAAGCCCGTCATATGTTAGAGGAATCGCCCCCTTCGGGAAGAACTCTTCCAAGTACAGGGAGGGTTAAGTTAGCGGCCATGTCCTTTTCTCTAGATATTATATCAAGATTCGACTGGTGAAACTAAGGAAATACGTGGAAAGCTCGGTCAATGTTGTCCAAACAACGGTCTGTTGTATGGCAGGCGATGGCCCAAGTAGTTGGCAACTACCTGGCAAAGAAAGGAAGTTTGAAAGTCCGATCCCGTAGCAGATATGGACTTAGGTTTTGCCTATCTCGTAGCAGATCAGGCGGTAATAAGGAGCGATCTATCCTGTTGCAGATCAGATCGAGGAATTTAGGACCTTCTCGTGGCAGAACCGGCCAAGGTGAGGAGAAGAAGTGGGTGCGACTATCCCTGGGAGCGGAATAGTGCCGGCTGCTCTGACTCGCTAGCTTTTATTCAGTTCTGGTCTGCTGACTCTGCAGTCCTCCGCTGTCTTTTGCTCCGGTGGTCGGCTCCGTCCGTCTTCCACTACCACTTGTTTACGAGTATGAGCACATGCTTTTACTCGCTAGCGTACTCCACCATTTACTACTGCTTGTTTGTAAACAAGCACGTGCTGTGTTAGCACATGTGTTTATACACATTCTGTAGCTGATTACTCGTCACTTTACAGTACATTTTGTCTTTTAATTATGGCTATATATGCATTCATTCAACGTTCCCTGCCGATGAAGGCTTCTACAACTACTTTTTTACTTCCGAAATTTTGGAAAAGCTTTTACTTTAAAATTTCCAAGAAATGGGCAGCGTTGGAGCAAAAAGTTTCCAAGTTTTATATTAACAAATGAAGAATATATTGGAAATGAATCAGTAATTTATTTTGGGATTATGTGAGGTAAACAGTTCCAAGATTCCTTCAATATCTATGTTACCAGCCTAATATTAGAAACTTTATATAAAACTTTATCACTGAGAAATTTATCGTTCGATTATTATCTGAAGTACCAAAGAAAAGTACCTAATATTCAGGTACTACATAAAGCAAAAAGGTACCTAGTTACAGGTACTAGGCACTGCAACTGGAATGTACCTAGGTACATGCTTTACGTACGTGTTTTGTACCTAGGTACTACCCAATACTGAATGCAACGGACTCAATGTCGATTTTCCTTGTTGTACTAAAGGGCATATAACAAAGAAATATCGGCAAGACGCACGTCGTTATTGATATAAGAAGTAAAAATGGAGGAATTTATGGAACTTCAGGTTTAAAGTGAAGTACAAGTAGTACAACAATGCAGTACTGCAGTGTAGCTACTTGTGTCATAGAGCACTGGAAACAACTCAAAATGCTACGTTTTGTGTTCTTATAGCCAGGAAACTTTCTAAAAAGCATGGGACATAACAAAAAAAGTGACGTAATTGGGAAGTTAAGATGTCTTCATCTTTTCGATGCGCTCAAAAAGAACACAAAACCCATGCTTTAGACGCGAAAGTAGTTAGTCCATGTTTCTGTAGAACGCAATACAATTTAAAATTACGGGATTTTCCTTACAGAGATTATAAAATCACCACAAACAATGAAAAGTACATGATTCCAACTGTACTATAATCTATAAAACACAAGGATTAACTAACCATTGTTGTTTTAAGCATGGTTTTCATACCTGTGTGGAACTGAACAAATTCCCTGGCAGAAAAAGTGAATTATTTTTTTAGGGGCTGCATGCCTTAGTTGAGTTACCCTCTTTGTTATAGACACGAGAGTTATGTGGAATAATGTGATTTCCTTTGTTATTCTGCAGCAAAGTCATGGGTTCATTCTGAATGGAAGGACACACAGATCTCTTCTCTTTCATGTACTTTCACTCACATCAGCCTCTGATTTAAGCCAGAAAATTGCGTTCTGTTGAAACAAGGACTAACTACTTTCGCGTCTTATACATGGGTTCTGTGCCCTTTATGAGCACATCTTAACTTCCAGTAGGTAATGTTTTTATTTCCCACGCCTTTCAGTAGGTTTCCCTTCTATAGGAAGATAAAACGTAGCATTTTAAGTCGTTTCCAGTGCTCTATGGCACAAGTAGTTAAACTGCAGTATTACTGAACACGAATATTGTGGATAGGAATTGTAGCAGCGAATTACACTTTGTTGTAGGTGTCTGATTTTGGAATGATGAAAATGCCGATATTTCAATTGTAATATGTTGGATATTATTGTATGCGACACTATACTGAATCCACACGCAATTACTTCCTGGCTTGGGATAAAAAAAAAATGCCTACTTCTCAACGATTTCGTTGAATTTGAACTGAATCTTTTTCTTATTTGTTTTTTCATTTCAACATTCCAATGGGATTTACCACTTTTCTTGCAAACATCCTCGAAATTTTTTGTAAAAAAAAACATGAATATTATTATTTTGTTGTGTTTTACACTTTCCCTCTACAAATACATATCAAATTCTCTCTCTCAAGTCAAGGTAGACCTTCTCTTTCACAAAACGCAATTTTCGTTCCCTACAAGAACAAATTTCACTTCTCAAGAGAAAGAAAATTGCACTATGAAATAGTTCATTTCAAACACTGTCTCAAGAAATTACTATGAAACTGTAAAAATCAACACTTAACGAAATGCTTCTTGAAAATAATGAACTTGGAATTCTGGAACCCTTCGCAAACTTGAGAAAGAATTCTGAATCAGCAGCAGCCTGAAAACTTACCTTCAAGTAACGAATTTTCTACAAAACGCAACTCTGAATTCGACCCGAAGATTTTAGTTTTTAATGTAGTAATGTAAGTATGTTTTTCTGATTGCATATGGCATTACACACTAATTCACGTGAATATATATATATATATATATATATATATATATATATATATATATCGAAACGTCTGTAAGGCGGACACATCTCTATACCGAACAATTCTTGATTCCCCGCGATAGTCCGCTTGATAGAGGTTTCATTGTAATAATAATAATATAATGCGAGAGATGTGGTAACATTTTGTGCATTACCTAAGGTCCAGACTACGAGCCGCTAAAGAGTATCTTTTCTTTGGTAACAATATAAATCGTAATGCTGCTAGAAAAATGAGAGAGTAGTGTTCTAGAAAGTACTTTACCTACTTGTCCAAGCCATCACAAGAAAATTGCAGATACTTCATCTTACCTAGAAAAAAAAAAAAGAAAATAAGTGTTATGAATAAATAGCTCAAACTAACTTCAATATGAAATGTCAAAATGGTGCTTATGAAAATTGATCACACAAATAAACCCTGCAAAACTGAACCCAAAAGATGATGGTGTCTTTCTTCAAGTATGCGATACCGCGTAACGCGATGTGCTGAAATAGCTTTGAGAAACTTTTTCTGATTTTCTGCGTATCGATTGGCCTCCAAACTTTTCCGATATCAACTCTATAGGGTCCTTGTAGAAGTTAATGGAAAGCCATATCAGGCGTCCAGATATTCCAATCACGCTCATAATCTGTATTAAACGTTGCAGCATACATAGTTTGGTTAACCATATCTCATGACTACTACCGACTTCGTGTTGAATCCATGCCATGTAGCATACCTGTTGTACTGAGAACAAAACGAGGCCCTATAAGGTATTATTAGGTGGTCAGTGGTCAAAATTCAGTAATCAGTGTATGTGTAGCAGTGTAGGTATGTGATTTTCTATCGAAGGTACGGCGGTTCTTTCATAAATCCGAGCATGACTTACATGTCTTGGTGTAGTGTATCATTTCAAGACAACTATGGATTCCCGAAGTATCCCTATTTCTATCGTGTCGTTCCATGTCAATTCATCCAGAATGTTTAACCCACAGTCTCAAATTTGACTGAAATTTGGTGTGAGGCTTCTGATAGTCATATAATGGAAAAGTCTGAGTTATTGTTGCAATATATTCAGTAGTTTAGAAGTAACAGTGGTTTGAAAACGTGTATATCAAGATAAAAAAAATCGTTCACCAGATGCAACTATTTTTTATTTGAAAAAAAAAAATGTTTTTGGTACATGATTTTCTACATATCTGATGATATCAGAACCACTTTTGAAAAAATGTTATACTCTTATTTCTTCTGGGGCGACGATGTTTCCAAAATGGCGGGTGACGTTTTTTTACTCTCGTAGACATGTACTGAAATCTTAATATCTCAAAAGCCAGAAGAGCTACAAAGCTGAAACGAAACCCGTTCTGTAGCTTCTGAAGTGTACTTTGAAAATGTGGAATGATATTTTCCCAAAAGGAATTCTTTTATTCTAAAAAAAAAAAGAAAAAAGAAAAAATGTTAAAATGAGTAACGAACTGGATTTTAAATCACTTTTGGGGGGTGAAGGAGTTGAATATAAGGCTGCCATTTTTTTGTAGTTTAGACCTACCAACCGAGTGTCTGCATGCAAAAATCATATCCTTAAATTACATCCCTCTTTTTCTACGTGAGTACCCTTTGCGAAAAGTGCAGGATATCGAACTTAAATATTTCAGATAGGCCCTCATGAAAAAATCTTAAATTTGGTGTAAGTTCCCAACTCACAGCAAAAATGGTCATTTTTATTTCGAAGTGGTTTGGTTAGTGCAAGTGGATTTTCTCCGTCCACATACTATGCAAATGTGGTATCTTCACAAAGACCACATTTTTTTTTCTGTGAAGCAATTGAATATAAGGCTGCAATCATTTGTAATGTTTAGACCTACCAACAGAGTGTCTATATACAAAAAAATCGTTGAGTTTAATTACATCCCGTTTTTTCTATGGGGTTCAAACATGCCCCTTCGTCGAAAAAAAAAGCGGATTTCGGGCTTAAATAAGGGTCCTCATGAAAATACCTGAAATTTGGTGTCGAGGAAGCCTTGTTTGTTATTTTGAATTTTATTTATGGGCTTTAGGCATCTAAGGTTCAGATCTCGTTTGTGCTCAGCTCACAACCACAATTGCAACTTTTATTTCTAAAGTGATTGCAGGTGGTGGTCATTGCAGGCGGATTATACGTACCATCATATTACTACGCCACTTGAAAGGCGTGATTTTAACTCTCATGAACTACCTTTTCTTAAACAAACCACAGAAAAATACAAATTGTAATTTTACTGTGATTTGAGCACATATAAGGCTTTTTTCCAGACCAAATTTTCGATTTTTCTATGATGACCATTTGAGATTAAGTACGAAACCCAGCATTTTTCGGCAAAGGACCATGTTTGAACCCCCGTAGCAAACAGGTGGCGTGATTCAACGCCATGTTCTTTTTGTATACAGTCATCCTGTTGATAGTTCTAAACTGCAGCCTTATATTCAACGGCTTCACAGACAAAAATGTGGTCTTTGTGAAGATACCACATTTGCATATGTATAGTATGACGGAGAAAATCTGCTTGCATTGACCAAACCACTTCGAAATAAAAGTTGAAATTTTGCTGTGAGTTGGCCATATACAAAGCTTATTTGTAATCAAATTTCAGATTTTTTCATGAGAACCGATCTGAGACAATTAAGCTCGAAATCCGGTACTTTTCGCGAAGGGTGTGATTTAATCCACCGTTTGATCCCCCGTAGAAAAAAATGGGTGTGATTTAAGGACATTATTTCTTTGCATGAAGACACTCGGTTGGTAGGTATAAATATTACAAAAAATTGCAGCCTAATAGTCAACCCCTTCACAAATTTATTTCAAAAATTGTACAAAGTACCCCAAAATGTTTAAGAATCCAATTTTATACAATTCGTTTCTCATTTGCCAGCCTAATTTTTGAAATAAAGGAACGAATTTTGAGAAAAGGTGATTTCACATCTCTAAAGTACACTTCAGGATCTACACAACGGTTTTTGATTCAGCTCTCTAGCCCTTCTGGTTTTTGAGATATTCAGGTTCCCGTACGTGTTTACGAGAGTAAAAAACGTCACCCGTCATGTTGGAAACATGGTCACCCCGGGAGAAATATGGGCATAGCATTTTTTTTTTTCAAAAGTAGTTCTGATATTTTAATATATTTATAGAACAGAACAGAATTTTATTCAGATACCAATACATTGGCTAATGCCATATGGTATAGAATATGTCAATTCTTGATTACAAATATAGTCATACATTCATTTGATTACTAATACATGAACTGCTTATTTATATCTGTATATACTTAAAACATATTTTTTTACTGGAAATTTGATTACTATTACATAAATTACTTATTTACATATACTCAGACATTATTATTTACATGAAACCTTGCGTGAAACATAATAGGTCAAATAATTCTGCCATTTACCTGTAAGCGACACAAAGGTAATGTATTACGTTGATATACAGGACATGAAACCGAGAAAAAATATACATATTTGGTCGTTTATCTAGAAGCTGTATTCAGATAAGTTTGTAAGTACTCTTCCACAGTGTAAAATCAATGTTTTAACAAGAGACTACACAATGATATTTTGAACAGTGTATGTTTAGTTAGAGACTTGATGTGACTAAGCAACTTGTTGAAAAGTTTTACTCCTTTATATGCATTTGTTTTCAAAAATAAAGTGGTATTGTAAGGCGGAACCTGAAAACGAGATTTAGTTCTATTATGTTCATGTTTGTCTTGATTCTTTTTATACATTTTTGACTTTCTTGAAGCACAAGGAGTGTCTCTTATATATATGTATACCTATCTATCTCTATCTTATTGTGTTTTTCTTCTTTTATTTTCCCTTCTTTTCTACATCAAGAGTTTAGTTTCTTCTGAGATTTTGCTCTCCTTTTTCTTTTTGAATCTTTTCTTCTGAATCTATGTAAATAAAGAGGATTGAGTACACAGAACTAAATAAAACCGTAAGGAAGAAAAAAAGAGACGATGTGCGAAGATATAACGAAAATCTTGTTAAATATACAATCGAGGAAAACGCGTCGAAAACTACAGACTAATTAGTCTACTGTCAGTTCTATACAAAATGTTCACCAAAGTTATTTTGAATCGTATTGAACGAGACTTAGATTTTAACCAGGGAAGGGAACAAGCCGGATTTCGTCGCGGATTTAGCACAATGGACCACATACAAGCATTGTATGAAGTTATGAAAAGGACTAATGAATATGAACTTTCAATATGTCCGGGATTAATAGACTTTGAAAAAGCTTTGATTCGGTTTCCTTGGCAGCAGTACTTAAATCACTTGAACATCAAAATATCGAAAATGCATATACCAAATTGCAGCGAAACATTACTCGACTGCCACATCTGTCATTAGACTACATCAAGAAACTGAGAAATATAAAGTTAGAAAAGGGGTAAGGCAAGGAGATTCAATTTCTCCAAAACTATTTTCAGCGGTCGGTCCTGAAGGGGTGTTCGAAAATTTGAACTGGGATGAAGTTGGAATAAAAATCAGTGGCGAATACCTTAATCACTTAGGATTCACTGATAGTTATAGTCCTGTTTGCTTCAAGTGCAGAAGAACTACAAACCCGAATGAAAAAGCTGTGTAATCAGAGTTCGAAAATAGGCCTTAAAATGAATTTAAGTAAAACAAAAGTAATGTATAATCAACATGCTGAAAAGAAGGAAATAAAGATTAACGGAGAGACAATAGGCATAGTTGATGGGTATGTTTACCTAGGTCAGCTAAAAAAACATCGAATGGCAAGTTGACGGATGAAATAAATAGAAGATGCAAAATTGCGTGGAGCTCGTTTGGAAGACTACACTTTATTTTCAAAAGCAAACTACCAATGTGTGTCACCTGTAACGACGTGTGGTAGTCTCGTGTATATCATTTATTGCTCTTCATTTGTTTGTTTCTAAATGATCAAAATATTAATTAGAATGATTTCATATAACATCTGTCATATTAACCTACAAGATAATAATAATATTTAAGAAGTTGTAAAATGTGGTCAACAGTTGGCAGCACCAAAATATGGTAATTAGTGAAGTGATCAACTTTTTTGTTTTTAAAGGAAATCATTCCGTTCCTTCTTAAGAATTATTCTTATTTTATATTTCTTTCATTTCTAACGTTTCTTTTCATTCTTTTTATTAATTTTCTTGTTTCTGACTTTCTTTATGAGCTTGTCGCTATTACTTGCATTTCCTTTGTACGTAAGATCTTGTCTTTGGTTTTCAGTAATCACTGAGCTGGCAAGTCGATGACAAGCCTCGTGTTTGTACCACTGTTGCCAGTATTTTTTGTGAACCTTCGTAAGTCATCATCCTTCGTCTCTTCTCGCTACATCGGAACAAATCTTGTGGACCAGACTCATCTAGCCAAGGGGTTACAATTTTTTGTCTGAGGTGGAAGGAGTGTTCGACACCTAGGCTGCTATCCCCACGGGTGGCCCCGCCTTGTTTGTTTCATAATTCCATCATCATTGACTACTGCAATGGACAAGGACATGATCACAGGTCAACACTCAGGACTTCCGCAAATGATATCTAGACCATCAAACTATTTTAATTTAGGAGCTATTCCAAGCCCACTAGACAAGGAAAAACAGTCATCTCATTCAGGCTCTCGATCACCGGCAAATAACCACTCGAAACGCACCACATCACATTCACCGCCTACCAAGAAGCCACATACAGTCAGTGAATCCGAATATGGTGGAGAAAGACACATGGACACCACAAGCAAAGATGATTTTCAACCGCTTCCAACAAGAATTACTTCAACAGCACCGACATATTCATTTTGGCTTACAAATTTCGACACGAAATTTCAAAACGTGAAACTACTTCACCAGCAATTGACGAAGTACATTCATCGCGACAAGATCATCAGAATCATACCGACCAGAAACGGCAGCATTATACACTCTAACGTGCAAACACCATACGAAATAAGTATAGCTTCGAAATTTTAGGGAAGACAGCAAACATGACAAAACAATAAAACAAATCAACTCGCCAAGCACCGCCACCACGCAGAGAACCAACATTATCAGTAGTCATCCGAGGAATAGAACGCACCATAACAGACGAAGAAGCTGAGACAAAATTGAAAGAAGAAGGCTACGTCATCAGTAAAAGCATCAGAATTAAAACCAAAACTGGAGGCCCAACATACATGATACGTGTACTGACCAATAGCTAAGAAACTATCGACGAACTTCTCACCCGCGGCGCTTACATCTACAAAAGACGTTAAAGCGTAGAACCCTCACACTCACCACCGCCATTATCAATCAGATCTATGAAATGCCAATACAATGCCCATACCACAGCAAAATACACCAATAACATCACGTGCAGATTCTGCTCAAGTCCACATTCCACTAAAACTGTAATAACATGCAACAGCCGCCAAAATGCACATGAAATGAAAGTCATCCAACATTCAGCTATAAATGTAAAGCTAGGCCTGCGGCGCAACCTGATAAACCTGAACTAATAGTACCAATCCGGACCTCCGAGACTCAAACCCAGGCTACACCACCAATTACATCTGTATACCAACCAATCACAATAGGCCACCTTTTGTCATTCATAACCGTTGTACTGCAAAACATTCACCCTTTCCAAAGACACCACATCTTTGCCCAAATCTAATATGCAGCCAAATCTACCTTACATGTGGCCTTTAATACTACCTATTTTGGACCATACGCTCATTTTCATGCAAGTGCCGAAACAGCAGTATGAATCACACCGTATCACCCATCACAAAATGTATACAATTATGACTTTAATGTTTCTATTTATAAATATCCGATCAATACTCACGCACAAAACGATATTTGAACAGCTGCTCCTAGAAGAAGACATTCATACATTTCTACCAAATGAAACACACTTAAAACTAAAGGACGTCAAGATAACACCACACCAGCACAGCGAGCAAACGGAGGAGTCGCCATAGAATTTTCACCAAAAATAGCCTGCCGTCAATCCACTATGAATACACAAAATCTACCTGAATACCTCATCACTACATGCAAACAGATACAGATGCTTATCAGAATAATGGAAACATCTGTAGTTGGCAACACTTCAGATGTATGGGTTGGCAGTGGTGTCGTGGCGACCGCAGCGCCGGACTGCTGCTAGTGGTGTGTTAGGTCGGTCTCCATACTACGTCAGGCGTCGTGGAACAGGAGTGTGCAGTGGCTGCAGCAGACGGAGGTAGTGTAAAATGGGAGACCTCTCAGAGTTTCAAAGAGGGCAAATTGTTGGTGCGCGGTTATGTGGAGTGAGTGTGACGGCAGTGGCTAGTGTGTTAGGTGTGTCGCCAGGGACAGTGTCGAAGGTGATGACGGCCTACACAACACACGGGAAAACCACATCGGGGAAGCGGAACAGTGGGCGGAAGAAAAGCATCAGTGACAGGGCACGCCGGGTATTAAAGCGCATTGTCACGCGGAACCGTCGTGCCACTGCGGCGCAAGTGACGGAGGAACTCAATCAGCACCTCCCCCAACCTGTTTCGACAATCACAGTCCGCCGCGAATTACATGACATGAACTTACGGGGTCGTGTTGCACGGGCCAAACCTCTCATCAGGGACCAGAACGCTTTAGCACGCCGCAAATGGTGCCGCGACCATGCAACTTGGACCGTTGACGACTGGAAACGTGTGGTATGGTCGGATGAGTCACCATTCACCCTATTCCAAACCACGGGCCGTGTTTATGTGTGGAGAACGCCCAAAGAAGCGTATGATCTGCAGTGTCTCCGCCCAACTGTGAAACATGGCGGCGGCACGGTGATGCTGTGGGCCGCAATATCATGGTTTTCATTGGGTCCTGTGGTCACACTTCGCGGACGCATCACTGCCAACGATTATGTCGCAATTTTAGGAGACCACTTGCATCCTATGGTCCGGATGTTGTTCCCGGACAATGACGCCATATTCCAGGATGATAATGCACCCATTCACACAGCTGGAGTTGTTGCAGCGTGGTTTGAGGAACATCAGGATGAAGTTCAACACCTCCCCTGGCCCACCCAATCCCCAGATCTCAACATAATTGAACATCTGTGGTCCATCTTGGAAACACGACTCCGGCGACGATTTCCACCTCCATCCTCTCTCACAGAACTGGCCGATGCCCTGCACGAGGAATGGTGTAATATTCCACTTGCTACCATTCACGACCTCTATGCCTCCATCCCACGTCGCATCAAGGCTGTTCTGAAGGCGAAAGGTGGCCCGACACCATATTAATCTGGTAAGTTGCACTTTCGTTCAAGGTGTTTCCATTATTCTGATAAGCATCTGTATATATCACTCTCGCTACGATTAATATAAGACCTGGTCATCTCATCCAAAACTCATTCTTTACTTATATCTCAAATCACTTCAGAACCTACATCATCATGGCCGACTTTAACATACACAGCCGATCTGATCACGAAAAGGCACACTTTAAAGATTTCATAGCCTTACAAACCACAGGAACAATTCACCACATCCCTAAACCAACCAGACCATGCTCCAATACCACTCCTGATGTAGTCATAACCTCAACCAACATCAATCATAGATGCACCATAGACGTACTAGATCTAATAGGTAGCGATCATGAACCGGTTAAACTTACAGTACAATCTCCAAACCATACTGACCAAACAAACAATACCCAACCAAGAATCTTACAACGCTTTGATCGTGCCGACTGGGACAGATATAGACAATACATCGAATCACAAGTTGAAACCCTCACAACACCAGAAAACGAAAACGAACTTCATCATAGCCTAGACAAAATCACGGCATCGATCCAACAAGCATAAGAGAAATACATCCCAACTACCAAAGTTCACAATTTCAGATCTAGCTTACAACCACAAGACTTACCCCTCATCAAAAGTTCGAGAGAACTCTAATTACGAATACCTAACGTTATGCTTCTCATATAGCACTATTCAGAGATTTAAATATTCTTACACTCCCTTCATTATATATATATATATATATCATCATCATCATCATATTCAGCCGTTTTCTATCCACTGCTGGATGAAGGCCTCCCCCTTTTCTTTCCACATATCTCGGTCTGCTGATATCCTCATCCATGTAGCTCCTGAAAAACGCTTGATTTCATCTACCCATCTTACATTTGGACGTCGTCTCGGTCGTTTCTTTTCTCTAGGAATCCACTGTAGTACATTTGTCGTCCACCTTCCATCTGTTCGTCTAGCTATGTGACCGGCCCATCTCCACTTCATCTTCTTCGCAGTCTTGATTACATCCTCTACCTTTGTTTGTGCGCGAATCCATTCATTTCTCTTCCTGTCCCTCCTGGTTATTCCTAGCATGCACCTCTCCATTGCTCTTTGTGTGACTCTCAATCTTTGAGTCGTTTGCGCATTCAATGTCCAAGTTTCGCACCCGTACATCATTACAGGTAAGACACATTGATTATAAACT
>JAGDQP010022285.1:0-30623 GCA_022664845.1 Lepisma saccharinum
TTCAATGAACTGGCTAGTGAACTGGACATCACTACCAGTTACAATGCGTATTTGAGGAGGGTTACTGAACGACTGACTGTATAGTTTAAGTTGTATTTAGCTCTGTATTGCTTCTAATGTCTAGTTTATTGTTATTTCTTCTCTTTGTTGTTATTTTGTTTTGCTTGTTGCGCATTGTTATGTTGTCCAATGTAAAATGGCCTGAGCTGTATTTGGATACTTAATAAATAAACAAACAAACAAAAGGCATAACCATATATTTCTTATCTTCATATACCTTGTATGTGCTTCTTGCATAATACTTCTGTATTTTTCTTTTTCCTTCGTTTTCTTTATAAAAGTGAATTTCCTAACTTAAGTTAGAGCAATCTAGAATTTTGTTTCACGCTTAGTTCATATTTTTACTCTCAATTTTCCTTTCCTTTTCATCTTTTTTTTTTTTAAAAGAAAGAAACATTTCGGGTAGTTGATGACTCATACTCCTATGCTTCTCGGTTGCTGTATGCTTATTTTGAATTCTCTCTTGGTTATGAAGTCAGCATATACAATGTTGAGAAGTTTATTAGTTATTTGTTTTCGATTCTCTACGGCAAATGAGGTTAATGAGATGGCAGAAAGAGACGCCGTTTCATGAGAACGACGATTATGCAAATTTCCATACGGGAACTGGAAGACATTGCCTAGAATTTACTAGTATTAATAAAAACATTCTACTGTAAAATTTGTTCTCCCTTCCAGAAAATTACCATGCTTGAATTTTTCGACAAAACATTTTCGTTACTTGGGAAGAAAGACAAGACTACACGAGATTTGTCAGCTTATGGACCAGTTACTGCAGCGTAGAACATCATAAACTTGTTTCAACCAGACAATCTCTCTTAATGAGTATAAAAGCTAAAGATAATTGCAGATGAGTTTAAGGCACATAGGTGTGCGCAATTTACACACACTCCTATTTAAATATATAATACAGTATTATGGTGCAGAATTACACAATAGAACGATTATACACCACCCACAAGACTGTTTGTGTAGATTCAAAAGTATAAGGTCCAGTGTTTATGAAGAACTATGAGCCTATTTTAGAAGAATGAAGTAGTAAATAAATGTATTACATGTAAAATGTACCGCGTGCTATAATGAGATGCAGTATACAATAGAATATAATAGATGCAAACTCTATTTTATAAATCCCGGGCCTCTGTTCGAATCCGGTTGATGAATGAATTTATGATTTGCAATGATAGCTTCTATTATGTAACTGTAGCTAAAGTTAGAGTATCATCTTCAAGGTTAATCATTATAGCACGCGGTACATTTTACACGTAATACAAATTATGACAACGAAATTTATTACAATAATCATGATGATGATTATGATTGTTGTGCATGAAAGCAAATTAGTGACCCCAAGGTGACTCGATAGTGGTTTTGTATTCCCCTTCATTGAATTGAAGTAATTAAAGTCCTAGAGACATGAAACTTTATCGGTATTTTGGATTGTCGAAATCTAAAAATGATGGTTGAATAATTGAATATTTTAATTGGCCGAGGACCGGTACAACGGTTTCGCGGACCGCGGTTGAAAACCGCTGTATTTAGACTATGGAACAGTGTTCCACACTTGGGAATGAACATGGATTTAATGGCATTGTTCCGTAAAAATGTTGAGAAACTGTTTCCTAATATAAGATGATGTATGTTGCATTGAATCGAGCAGTATATACTTCGGATTTAGTACTTTTCGAAAACCTCTATACATATTTGCAGCTATTAGATGACTATGATATTTATTTTTGCTATTAGTATTGCTATTATTAACATTTTTATTCTTCTTGCTCTTTTCGTGTGTGAATACTAAGAGTTCACTTAGCCTTGATAATAATCTTGTGGTCTTCAGGTATAGGCCTATACTCAATTTTGATGGGTATCTACAAATTCCCTTGAACATGTACGGGACTTAGGTCTACTATGATAATAGCGGTTAACTACTTTATAGTCTGACGACATTGGAAATATTTGATGTGCTTGTGTGTATTTCTATGTACGGTACGTCTATTTATCTGTGTACATAAATTATTGTGATATAGTGTGTACCCATTACAACCATTCTCTCTCTATCTTTATGGTTGAGTATAAGAAAAGGTCTAGCGAATTTAAAACCGTCATGAAGGTGAAAATAAATAAATCCATGGCGGGTTTCACCGATCTTCGTTAAGAACTTAACGAAAAGTTAGTTTCCAAATTTAATGGACTTTCAAGCTCTTAAAATCCCTTAAGATTCGTTAAATCCTTAACGAAGATCAGTGAAACCCACCACTACAGTTTAAACTGAATCCAGAACAACTATTTTTCCAATCCGAGTCTGTTTAAGTCGTCCAACTGATTATAAAACAACATTAATCCATAGAATGCCCCATAATGTTAACACATGTAAACAATTCACGAATTTGAATTTTATTTAACGAATTTAGGCAACTTTGTCTCAGGTCGAGAATTTATGAATACATATAAATAATTTCGAAACCAATAAATATCCCTGGGCTGTTGGAAAAGTTTCTGCAAATACTACCAACAGTGGCGCTAGTGTTCCTCTATTATAAAGTTTGGGAAAATAGACCTTTCTATGTTTAAATTATCTTTGATTCTTTGTTTACGCCTATGCATTTGTTTTTAACAGCAGTTGGAAGAAGTAGTTTTGTTTGGGAAATGGAAATTTCGTGTGAAAACTTTCGAGCAATGATTCTTTTTTGATGATACATCAAGAGGCTTCATTTAGCCTTTGGAGATGAAGCACCATCTGATAGAACTGTGTACAATTGGCTTTCCGAATTCCAGCGTGGTCGCACATTTCTCAGTGATGAATTTCGTGAAAGTCGTCCATCCACGTCTGTTGTTGTCAGTAACGTTGATGCTGGGCGTGACATGATTGAGAGAGATCGGCATGTGACATACCGCGAGATTCAGGCATCCTTGAACATTGATATGGAATCATAACATACGATTTTTCATGGTTACCTGAATGTATGGAAGCTTTCAAGCCGTTGGATCTCACATAACTTGACCAAAACTAAAAAACAGGCTCGTGCCAAGTAGTGTAAAGAAATTATCAAAAATTCAACCGCGATAAGTTTAATTTGATGTATTACATCGTTACAGGAGACGAAACTTGAATTTATTCTTACGATCCCGAAAATAAACAGCAATCCACTGTTTGGGTGTTTCAAAATGAGCCGAAACCAACAGAAGTTGTTCGTACGAGGAGTGCTGCAAGCAAATGCTTGCTTGCTTCTTCGGTTATGCCGGACATGTGGCAACCATAGCTTTAGAAGATCGAAGGACCGTAAATTGTGAGTCGTATACAACAATTTTTTGCCAGAGGTCATCAATGAATTGCGTAAAACAAACCCAAATCGTCAAATCATTCTTCACCACGACAACGCCAGCTCCTACTCAGCACACAAAACTATTGATTTTTGTCCAGTAAAAATGTGGAATTAATAACTCGTTGTCCGTACGTCCGATTTATCACCTAATTACTTCTTTTAGTTCCCAAGCTTTAAAAAGAAGATGCATGTTGAGCGATTTGTGTTGCCTAAAGCAGTTGTAAGCACAATTATTGAAAGAAGTGCTCTGGCATAACTGACTTCAGTAACGGTATCTCACATTGAAGTATTCTTTTTCAAACTTTAAATAAAAGAAAGTACAAAAGAGTCTCACTGAGGAAGTTTATGACAAAACAGTAGGTAGATTGAGAGCGCTTCTGTATGTAATTGGACTACTGTGAGCAACGCATTTCCATATATATTCGCAAACATAATGTATGTGAGAGAAAGGTTTCAATTTCTCGATTTTTTATTCAGATTAATATTTTCTTCTGAAAGCAGAATTGTTACTCTTTTCAATAAGGTAATTGATATGCTAAGAGCACTAACTAAACCTGTGCACCTCAAATTAAACACTCATTCATATATCATTTTCACAATTTAATACTAATGTGCTCATTTCATATATCAAAATAATTGAATCAGAATGACATTAAGAAAATACTGTTACAATTTTATGGAAAGACAATCATTATTAATACAGAGAGTCAAAATATAGACTCCGTAAATTTCAAATGTTGAAATTAAGAAAATATTTCGTGGAAAGAAATACAGTTTTGTTCTTAATGCAGAATGAGAATAATAATGATATTTTATCACCGCATTTGATAATATTTACAACTCTCTGCTCGTCTGTAAATTCTGTTCCAAGAGAAATGTGTGTCTAGGGACAGTGTTGATTGATTTTCTAAATTTTAAGGAGAAATTGGCAGCCATATAGCTGTCATTTTGTTTTAGATTGTTGCAACACTTTATGATCGGGGAGGGGGATCGTAACTTTTACTTTGACAGATTTTGTAAATGGATTTCATCGAAATGTTTTACTCGAGCATTCGAATATAGTTAGCTAGTTCCCTAAGCACCAACCAGCGTTTGATTCATTGTCTGTGTTTAACTGTAGGTACAGTAGTTTCCCATACACATATCATGTGACTCAATATTCGCATCCACAGGTTGTAAGTCTTTGGCCAAAAATACCAATCCATCTGCCGTGGATGCAGGTGACATAATTATAAAAGGAAGCGGAAACGATCAACCACGACCCAACCTACACTGACAGATCGAAACAATCTAGCGTTGTAGTGACGATTCGTCGAAATGTCCACGTTTCCATTGCAACAATCCCCTGTGAATATCAAAATGGTTTAATAAATATTAACATCATGACTGTTCATCGACAGGTGAGGTGAGTGGGGTTTGATGGTTAAGAAGTCGCACGAGAGCCAAACGTAAATGTCAAGCGCTGTAAAGATCCACACCACTGGACTGTAAAGCAACGGAAACTACTCCGTAAAGCCATACCACCTAGACGTTCGATAGGAAGGCCTGGGTTTGAAAAATGCACGGGGAATGGTGTCCACTGCCACGTATTGTGCAAAATGGAGTATGGGGAGATAGAATAATAATATTTCTCTCCATAGTATGGACTCGCTCCACCTATTACACTGCACAGTATTCTGAATGCACAAGACTGAAAGGGGTAGTTTGAGCACTGGTGTGCTTCCTATAATATAGGAATAGTTTGGATTGGTCCCTTCCCTTACCAGTTCGACAATGCAACAATTCAGAAAGTGAGATTTGTTGGAGAATAATTTGTCAAGAAGAAGTTGAGGAAATGGACAGGCCTGCATAGAGTTCGGATCTCAATCTCATAGAACAAACATGGGATGCATTAGAAGTCAATTACGCATCAGAACCCATTTTGCAACATTAGTTTAAACTCTGATTGTAGCTCTTCTGGAAGAATTTAATACCATTCCAAAGGAAAAGTTTAGGTATTTGGTAGAAAGTCTTTCTAACAGCCTCCAGCAGGTTGTGTTAAACGTAAATGGTGCTGCAGTTCTATATCAACATCAAATATTGGAGAATTAACCGTGAGGGAAGCCTGGTGACAATTTTTGGTAAATGTCGAGATTCGTTTGTTCACATCGAGTAATTGTATTAAATTTGGGGATCTAACATAAGAATGAAATAGAAAATCAACTACATACCAGTTGTGGTATGAATAAGATCGTAAATTCAATTATTTTTGCGCATGTTACAGTATAAACTACAGGCTATTCCTTTTAATAGAATTAGGGTCTCTCACAGCGCTATTATTGTTGTACACTAAATTTTCTTATCCACTAAAGAATTCTCGGGCCTGAGAAAAGCAAGTGAGTCCTCGTTTGACTTTCTTTCTTAAAATCACAAGTAGATTAACTAAGAAGAATATCAAATAAAAAATAACAAACTAAGTAATGGTTTTATTATAAACAAAACCAATGCGCCCCAGATTGGTTCAAATAATCTTTTAAGTTATCAAAAAAAGTGTCAGTCATAGAGACAAATGGAGATTACTAAGCGAATGACGGGGCCTGCCAGTTTTGAAGTCAAAGTCATAGATTTTTTCCACCGCTGTCCATGACCTATCCAATGGTGTATGGTTTATCTCCGTCGAACTTGTGGCTACTGAGATCTAGTAGGGTCACAAATGAAGAAAACGACCGAGTTAAACTCATAGCTATCTCCAACGTCTCAGGCCATTACAAATCTAACAGTGTATCGCTTATCTCTGTCGACTTCTAGGTACTAAGTGGAGAATACTAAGCGATTGAAAAGGATTTCCCAGTTTTAGAATCAAAGTCATAGTTTTCCTCACCCTCTTAGACCAATGCAAATCTAACAGTAAAGGTTTATTTATGTGTGATTTTTAGTTACTGAGATCTAGGAGGGGTGCAAATGGAGAATACTAAGCGACTGAAAAGAGCCTGCCAGTTTCAGGGCCAAAGTTATAGGTTATTTCATAGTTTCAGGTCATAACGAATCTAATGGTATATAATGGTATATGGCTTATCTCTGTCGGAGTTGTAGCTACTGAGATACAGGAGGGACACACATGGATAATACTAAGCGATTGAAAAGGATCTACCAGTTTTAGGATAAAAATGATAGTTTTCCCCAGCGTTTCAGGTCATAACGAATTTAACGGTGTATAGACCATCTCTATGTGACTTCTAGTTACTGAGATTAAAGGGTGTAAAACATACAAATGGAGAATACAAAGCGATTGAAAAGGACCTGCCAGTTTTAGAGCCAAAGTAATAGGTTATTACACTGTTTGAGACCATTACGAATCGAATGGTGTATGCGCCATCTCTGTTGACCTTGTAGTTACTGAGATCTAAGAGAAGCACAAATGGAAAATAATAAGCAATTGAAAAGGACCTGCCAGTTTTAGGGCCCAAGTGATACTTTTCCCCACCGTTTTAGACCATAACGAATTCACCGGTTTATCTCTGTGTGACACGTAGTTACTGAGATTTACGGGGGACAAACATACCATGTGAAAATACATAGGCACAATGAAGAAAACTAAGCGAAGGAAAAGGACCTGTCAGTTTTAGAGTCAAAGTCATAATTGTCCCCACCATTTGAGATCATGACAAATCCGACGGTGTATGGCTCAACTCTGTTGGACTTGTATTTGGTGAGATCTAGGGGGAACGGACAGGCAGACAGGACAAAACCTATATCTTCCCTTATTCATTAACGTTCATACGGGTGCTCTGACAAACCAAAGAAGTGATTAAGAAACATTAGGGTAAACAACTACTGAAGCAGAAAATATCACTTCCTTACAAAGCAAAATTTTCAGTTAAGCAGATCTCTTTCTGAAACGAAGAGAGCGTAAAAATCTTGGTAATGAAAATGTTTAGCGTGGTTAATACGTCGTGCTGTTCAACTCTCTTCCTTACGTGAAACAACGTTATTACGGAGAGGGACACATTTTATGCTGAGAATGGTAGTTAAACAGCTGATTTTGTCACGAACAGCTAGTTGTGCAAAACTCCATTCATATTTCATAGCTGTATTTCTCTTAGTCACCGTTCATGAGTACAAGCTCTTAAATTGCACATAGTTTCGTTTTGAGAATCATTGCAACACAGTTTATTAGCAAGGGAATTTTTGATTCAGCAAGTTTTGAACTTTCTCACAAATACAAAGCAAACTGTGTTTGTAAAACACTTACAAAGGGAAGCGTAGCTTATGGGAAAAGCTATATACAGTGTAATTGGAATATTCTTCCTAAGATACGATCAATAAAATGAAACTGGTCGTAGTTCTATGCTAGAGAGGAGTAGTAGAAGTAAATTCAACTCAATGCTTTTTGTTATCTATATAAACTTATGCATAATTTTCCTGGTAGTATTTACAGCACATAAAGATGCAATGCGTTTGAATTAGTATATTCCACTTTTTACATTAACTACATTAATGGTTGTGGCGTTGAACAGGCAATGTTCATGCAAGAGATTTTACTGTTCTACATCGTTTACAATCTTTCATCAACATTAGCAACCAGTACTGTGTAAACTTATACTGTACAGTACAACAGTACATTGTAATATTCCAGTTTTTTAAATCTGTTCTTGGGTTATTGTGGTAACTTGAAGTTCCATTAACGTCCAAAACGATTTTTGAACTTTAAAGGATAGGACCTATAACTATTGGTAAAGTGGATTCTGAGCCGTTCCATTAAATGGTTCTGCACCTGATTAGATAGAACCCGAGCTCACACTCACAAGAAGGAAACGTTCTAACCATTATCCCGTTTTGCGGCTCACAGTACAATTGGCCTTTCAGAAATCGCTATAGATAAAAATTGAAAAGCATTTACATCTGATGAGTGCCTTATCCAAACTAGCCATAACGACATCGTTCAGAGTATTGGTTATTGCATATTGTTCTTTCGTCGTAATATTACCTCAAAAAGTCAAACGAATTTAGTGTATTCATTCATCTTGTTGGAAATACACTTCTTGCATGAGTTATCCCATTTCCTAGTTAGGTCATCTACGATAATTGGAATAAGTTTCAGAAAAATCTCCAGATAACGTTGAATGCTAATGACGTGATTCAAGGAATCGATTCACTTATCCAAACTGAGGACAGAACACAGTTTACTACTTATCTTTCAGAGTAAAGTTTTCCTTTTAAAACTTTAAGAGAATTTTCGTTGTTCCAAATTTGCATGTTCTGTTTCTAAGTCTATTCGCTTGTTAAAAAAATGAATAAGCAGTAAACTAAGAAAACGGTATTTGATAAGCATGTTAATGTGTCTATAGCTTTGAAGATAATAATCCTTTCTGCTATCATACTTAATTTGCGTAGAACCGTTTTAGTTGTTCGCATGTGATGCGCAGGTATGTGTTTGAATGGGTATGAGTTTCGTTATTACAAAAGTAATGACTATTCCTAATACGGGTAGAGCGTTAGAGCAATACGTTTTATAATCAACACATTCTGTCACATATGGTCAGAACGGATTCAGCTATTATCATCTGATGACGGTACACCGGTTGAGTTTTATACGTAAGTTAGAAATGGGTTGAAAACTTTCCGGAATAACTATGAAAATGGTAGGAAAATCCTTCTACAATCGTGTTTAGGAAAACCCTGATCAGCAATGACAGAAGAAATGGTGGAAAGTGTGCATGATTTGGTCCTCGCTTACAGAAGAACTGGTTTTAAACTTGTAGCAGAGACTATTTACATAAATGTGGAATGAGTGTATAATATCAAACTCAAAGAATTAATTATCCTATCCGCAAAGTGGGTGCTAGCTGAAGACAAAAGAAAAACGCAAAACGTTTTTTAGGCCTACAGCTAAAGTTCGGCTTACCATATGTACCGGATTTCCCAGGACAGTCCCAATTCTAAGCCCCTTTCTTGGCGTATCGGCTAGTTTTCTTATTGTCCCGGTTTCTGCACATTTACTTCGGAAATTACAGTATATTAAAAAAACAGTAAACAACAAATCAAACGGGTAAAATAAAAACAAAATTTTTTTTTTGGTAAAAGCTACCGTAATTATTTCTGCCTGAAAAGCGTTGGTAATACTGCTACACATAGTTCGATCGTTCATTTTCTCAATTATGCCATTGTGATAGTTTCCGTAATTATTTCAGTGTGATTGTAAGTGCGAGCTAATACAGGATATGTTCGTGCTTGCGATTTGGAAACTGTAATTCATATGGGAATAGTTGGTTCTGCAAAATAATTTAAAATGGGTAAAGGAAAATACACGTTTGCATCTGAACTTAATTCCGACACTGTTAAAGTGTTGCCACTGTTCATCAGAATTTTCTGTATCGCCTGGTATATATATTCTGATGTGAAAGATCACCTACGAACAAAAAAACATAAATAAAGTTTTGAACCTGCTGTTGGTAGTAAAAAACGGATACACAAAAAGCAACTTTCGCTTATCATACTGCCGTGCATGACCATAGTACTAAGTTGGCGGATCGCACATCGAAGTTTAGTGAAATGTGTTTTGAACAGAAATATCCACTTGCGAAAACGAAATGTGAGGCAATAATTTAAACATTTTAGCTCCTCCCGCTATGTTAAATGTGTAATAGGATCTGGAAGTTGTAATTACATCTCTATATGCGTACTAGGCTCTATCGAAAAACTAAAGTTTCCGAATTTCAAATGTTAATAGCACTAAAAAGTTGCATTATAATAATATAACAACGCTCCAGAACAATGAGGTCTTGTAATAAATTTTTCACCGGACCGCAATCGCTTTAATCCTTAGACACCGGCCAGGAAACGTATGAAAATAGTGAACCTTCATATTAAATGCTCTAGTCACCGTCCTAATTATTTACAGAACCATAAGTAATACCTTCCAAAAAGGTAACATTTATGCTCATCATGCTCAATCTGTAGAAGACAACGAGGAAGAATGCTAGAAATTTGGGGACAAACTGGTTTTTAAGAAAAGGTAGCAACATTGTCAGTTATCGTACACTGACAGAAATTCGCTAACGAGTACCCTCCTGTCAAACACATCCAACAATCATAAAGATGGGTATTATAGAAGGTGATAGAAAATTAGATATGCGATAATGCTTGCTGAATATTCTATATCAGGTAGTTGAAGATAAAAATATGCCCCTCACCTTGGAAGACCTAGTCACCTGCCTTCCTATCATAGGGCCATGAATGAGATCTCATTGGAAAGCTTATGGAAGTTTATTGTAATCTGAGTTAAGATAAAGTGCTTTCGTAAGTTTCGAGAGTGAGACAACGTCTACACTGTGTTAGGCTGTAAAAATAAAAGTAATTGAAATCACTAACACGGTTAAAAAGTTTCATACTGACCTAGTTATTCTGGATACCAAATTTGGAATTCCTAAACATTGGTTTCACCGCGGTGCAATCGCTTTGTAACTTTAACAGTTTCAGCTTTTCACGTACATTATTCTGGATCGCTTTGTGTGTAGACTGTCACTCAGAAGAACTGCTCTGTGGACGTTTACTGTGTTCCTTAGCAAACATTTGCTGACAAAACATGGTTTAGAGACTGCACCAATTCAAAAACTCCCTGATTAATTTCTCATTTTAAAATCAAAATATTATTTTCTTCTCATATGTTGTAATCAGCATCTTTCTTACATCGCAAAGATGTCTCACAATATGTTAATTACAATGGGGCACCCACCAACTTTAGCATCAGCCTCTTTCTGTTATACCTGAGTCGAACATAAACCTTCACAACCAATTCTGTCAAAATTTTAAGTCCTTCAGGTAGACTTTCCGTTGTAAGCCAGTACGCATGGGTAAGCTTTTCTGTTTTCTTGTTTTTTGTTTTATTATACATTTGCCATTTATTATCATTCCAGTAATTTCTAATAGATATTTTCCAGTAGACTGAGATATTTTACAGTTATATCAGGCAGTTTTGATGTTTTGTGCGTCTCACTTAATTGCATAAAGGCAACTCGGCAAAATACAAGATACTGATGCGCCATGGTAAATGATGACGCCACTGCTGTCACGATGTGTCGAATAACTCCTGTTTTTAATCTTGTGTTAACAACAGTTTCATTGCATCCTATCGCCATTAAATTACTTGTGTCTACACCACATTGCTTAGAAGGGCCGAAAGTACTTCTAGCATCGAATGATCTTCATTCGTTCTTTCTCGATAACATTTTTCATTCTCAGAGTCTGATCTTTTCTTCCGTCAAAATATACTCGTAAGTATTTAACAGTTCCCTTCATACTTGTTTTTATCTACAATTATACTAGATTTTTCTTCTATCAAGATCTTTCATGACCCCAGTGACGATGACAAGAGAAATTAGATGTTTAGTTTCTCTTTAGTAATGATTTTGGATACATATTCAACCTGACGCACACACCGAGTTACACATGTTTGTTAGAGGACCAAAGAGCCAAACAGAAAGATTGATTGGAGAAGAATATCAATGTGTACAGCACCTGACGCTAGATGTTATTTAAATACATTTTGTCAGTTCCCGATGAACTCCCGATGAAATTTGGCTCTTAGCTTTTTTCTCCTTTAACAGTATTATTCGCGAAGATACAATAACGCCATGTTACAAAAGTTTTAAGGTTGAGATTCTCTACTGGTTCAAAGATTTCTTCGTATCTCGTTAGGTTTTAAGTCTTGTCCGTACACTAAACTTAGCCATGGTTAATTAATTATTATAATCGAACAAAGCATGCACAATTGCTTATGCGTAGATGTTGTGTTATTGTTGGAAAAACACATTTTCTTAACGCAGGATAAACTTCAATAAGCTTTCCAGTGAGGTTTCTCTCATGACCCTATGATAATAAGGAAGATGAATGACTAGACCCCGCAAAGTGAGGATCTTATTTTTACCTTCAGCTACCTAATATAGATTATTCCGCAAGCATTATCGGATATCTAACTTTCAATCACCTTCTATTGCACCTGTCTTTGTGATTGTTGGGTATATTTGACAAGGGGGTCAAAGATACTCGTTGGTGAATTTCTGTCGGCGTGCGATGACTCAATGTGCCACCTTCCCGCCGTTTCTTAAAAATCAGTTTTCCCCAGATTTTCAGCATTCTTCCTCGTTGTCTTATACAGATTGAGCACGATGGGCAGAAACGTTACCTCCTTAAAATCTGCTTTCCATAACTTTCCAACGAGGTATTGCGTATGGTTCTATAATAGTTAGAGCGGCAACCAGGGACGTGAACGTCTATTATTTCATACGTTGGCCGGCGTCTAAGGGTTAAAGCGATTACGCTCCGGTGAAAGATCGAATTTGAGACCTCCTGAAGCGATGTTATTATCATAATGCAACTTTATAGTGCTACTAACGTTTGAAATTCAGAAACTTGTTTTTCTCGATACAGCCTAATGCGTAGTCACTTTTTACAAAGAGAAGTAAAAGTTGTTGGCTAACGTTGTGGGTCATTTTAAACCTTCAGAAATGGTTAAAATAAAGCTACTTGATTTTCAAGAGCTGTCGGGTGAAATCTCTGAACTAATATTTAATAAAATAGCTAGAGTCTCAAGAAAATGGAACGTATTAAACGGAATTATTTGTATTTGTGTAGACAATGTCAATACGAATTTTGGTGGGGTCAAACTAAGGGGAAAGGAAAATGTATATTACAAGCTTAAAGTGAAATGTCATGGTGAAATTGTAGGCATTGGTTGTGGAGCACATGTTCGCACATCATAATTGTATTCAAGCAGCTATTGATAGGTTTCTATTTGATGTTGAAAATTAAAATATTTAATAACTTTACATTAACAAAGTGCGAGTATAGAGTTTAAAGGATTTTTCTTGACGCCCTTGCAATTTAGTACAAGAAAGTTCTGAAACATCGTAGTATGCAACTTCTCTATTGTGCCGGTCCTTAAAAAAATTATCTTATTTGAAGCGCTTAAGACGTATTTTCTTTTTGAATAAAAATGACCTGTTTTAATTTAGATTTTCTTCAGCAATCCCGTGAATACCTGAGGTTTGTCCATGTAATCAACTGACCGTGTTCAGTGCAACTATTCTCATTCTGGAAAGGGGTAGCGCTACAACAACTATCGGAGTTGAAGCAACAACATTGCGTTAAAATATAGAAATTCACAGAGATGAAGGTAAACAAGAACACCATGAAAAATCCGAAACAATATAGATTGATTACTTCCCGCAAATTTTACAAAAACAGTGTATAGCGTGAAAATTTCGGTAACTGTGAAATCTTCTTGTGGGTGTCATTGAGTGCAGAGTTAAAGTGGTCGCCTATTGAAAGAGATAATGACTATAAATTCAGGTAAAACACTTCAGTGAATACTGATAACTATTCGACGAACTAGCTCTTATTGTTAGGAGAGAGAAATACGAAATTGTATTAAACGAGAACTCACCTGAAAAATGTTCGCTACAATGTTCTCGGTTCTTGACAAGAAATTCCAGTAGTGAATTAAAGAAATACAAGTGATTGTATTTATATTTTGTTTTCCTGGAACTTTTGTTTACAACTTCTTTTTCCTTTAGTGAGCCATATATCTGGTCAGAAGACAAGGACGCGTGCCTTTATTATCTGTGGGAGGATTATTGACTAAATTATGATTTTGGAATGCAGTATGAGAATATCTTTTACGTTATTGAAAGTGATACAACATTCAAAACACTACTCACCTAAGATAAATGTCCATGGCTCAAGGCTAGAACTGACGAATATCAACCATCGACGTCTTACGAATTAACACCACAAAGTAAGTAAGTAAAATCTTTTCGTATTATTTTATCTACATGTACTTTTTAGTATTATTTGAAGAAAAGGAGTTTGTTAAGTTAATGTTCCTTCGCTAGCAAATATTACTTTATTTTCCAAGAGAGAAAAAGGTTTCAGACCAGACGTATCCCGACTTCGCTTGAAATCCTAGCTAAAGTCATTACACAAATGGTGATAGTTGACGAAACACAATTACGTGTTTATGACTCTGAGACAAAAGAAAAAAATAATGCATAGTAGACCACCAGCCTTAAAAATTTGCAAGAGACAAAAGACTGCGGGGAGAGTGACGGGTGTGATATTTCGGGGTTGTGAGGATGTGATACTCAGTTAATATTTAGAAACTGGCGTATCGTTAAGTGCTAATTGGTATGTGGTAATGTTGGACAAGTTACTTGAAGCATTGAAAAAAGAAGCGGGGAAAACTGTTTAAAGGAATCATGTTCCTGCACGACAGCATTCCTTGTCACAATGGCCGAATCACACATCAAAAATATCATTATTAGAGAGGCTATGTACTTATTGAACAGTCCCTTATTACCCAGATCTGGCTACCTCAACCTATTATCTTTTCCGTAGGCTCAAGTTGCACTTGAAAGGTACCGAATTTGATAATTCCAGTGACGTCATGCCATCAGTAGACGCCAAGTTTGCTGACCATGGCTTCTATTAAAATGGAACATAATTGTTACAGGAACATTGTACCAACGCTGTCAACCTGAAAAAGGTCTAGATTGAATAAATTGACATTTGAGGTGCGTCAGCATTAAGGTTTCTTTCTTATGGCGGAAACTTTTCAAAACACCCCTCGAATTCTGAATATTATATGACAAATGGTTGTTATGTCAAAGGTTCAAAGTATGACTTTGAGTTCTGTGAAGGTTTTCAGAAAAAAAAAAAAGAAAAAAGATAAAATTTAATGCATGTAACAGAATGTAAATAAACATAGTAGATAAGTAAATAAACATACATAGAGATTTAAAATAATAAAAATATAACAATAAAGTAATAAAGCTGTATTTTAAATAAGTCGATTAAAATTCAGCAAATTTGTTATAGAATACACACCGTTAATATTTTTGTCTATGCTTAACTTTGTTTCTTCTTTTCTAGCTATTAAACCAGCAGAAAACACGCTGTTCATTTGAAAGTAACTTATTTTCAGTCATCCAATCGCTGTAAAAGATACGATTCAAAAGAGAAGTATTACTGCAAAGTCTATTTCAGTGCAAAGAGATGGAGTATCAGAGATGGATGGAAAATTATTATGTGTAATGCTGACGTTTGACAACTCAGTTGCCAGAGATTTTATGACCCAAAAGGGAAAATTGCCAAAAGAAGAGGAATTGTTTTCGCATAAGAATCTTCATAAACTATGAATTTTGTATAACGGAATTGATCTACGTAAGTTACGGGAAATATACTACCATATGTTTCATCACACGCTAAATAACTCAGTATAGGAGATGTCTTCATAAAGAACAGTTTTGTTAAATAAAGGCCAAATTATGATCAAATTACAATTAGTTACACATTCAGTTAATTACAAACTTCATTAGTTTTACAATTACAGTGTAATTTGCTTTGCATCTGCAAACATACAAAATTCTATCTAAATTAAAAGAACGATTTTGAAATTAGTAGTAATGTAAGCACAAATATGTTATGATTTCGAAAGGTATTATCACCGCCATCAATACAGAAGTCTCATAGTATTTTTTTTTACCAATGCCGAGTCCTCTGTCCTTAAGTGTTTGTCCGGCACTTCCTGCTGTTCTCGTCGGAAACTGTAGGGACAAGAGTGTTAGTACCTCGTTGAAAGGAGTGTTTGAATCAGTCGCCTCCCAGTACTGATTAGTCTATGGCATTGGACAGCAGAAACTTTTTCACAAAAATGTCACTAGTTTTCTATCTATGCATTTTTTTGTAGTCTGTTTCCAAAACTCAATCTTTACAGTAGTTTAGAATAACTTTATTTGGGTGATTTGATTGTAGTCTGTTTGATTAAAAAAAGTTCACTTCTAGTTTCTATAAGGCTTATCGAACATAAAGGACTCGTATGGCATCATTCACCTCCGCTTGTGCAAGTACAGCGGGTAATTCAAGTGCCAGATTTGATTTGGCGGTCGTGCATATGGCCGGGAAACCAGGACAGGACCGGCAAACCGGGATTGTCGCCCCAAAAGGTTTCTGACCCAACTGGGAGGAGACCCCTTAATTCCCCTTGCTAAGACTTAAGGGAACCGACCGGAGTAGACGCATAATGTAAAATCCATACGTTCACGTCGTGGGGCCTATTAGTACCCTAGCAACTGCTTGGCGAACGAACATGTATGGACTGTTCACCAACCCGCATTAAGAGACAGCGTGGTGAGTCAAATGTCCGCACACCTCCTGTCTTTACACATAATGGTACAAATAAGGCAACAGCCTCGGAGGTACTCATTGCCCGGAGGACGGAATGCAGCTGGCAACGGTAGCGGTCAGTTTTGCAGGAAGTCAGAGAGTCCAAATTCCCAGGTTTAGACTGTAAACTGCCAGGACACCGACACTGCAATTCAATCGAACTTATACGTAGAGACTCTGACCTGCCTGTCACTTGCAGTGGAGAATAAATTAGAAGAATTGAAAAATGAACTTACGAGCATTAAAGGGAACGTCATATGACTATTAGAAGTGTGGAGGAAGAATGAAGAACAGTTAGAACTACCATCAGGGCACACGTTCTACTTCAAAGGAACAGAAAATGGCAAACCAACAGACGTTGGCTTTATAATAAATGAAGACCTGAAGACACGGATCACGGAAATTCAAGCAATTGCAGACAGAATCGTGCGGATAGTAATGAAACTAAACAAGAGATACAGTATGGAAATTATACAAGTATATACTCCAACGACGTCACATCCGGAGGAGGAAATCCAAGACCTATACGAAGATATACAGAAGATTTTGGATAGCAGCAAATCAGATTATAACATTTTATGGGGAAACTTCAATCTGAAAATAGAAACTAAGCAGAGTAGTGACTTTGGCAACTTTGGATTTGGCAAAAGGAACAAGAGAGGAGAGAAGTTAGTGGAATCCTCAGAAGCCAATAGACTGTTCATTTCCACCACATTTTTCAATAAGCTGCCCCAGAGGAAGTGGACATGGAAAGGCCCAAATGGCGCTAAGAACGAAATAGACTATCTTCTATCGAATAATAGGGATATTCTTCAAGACGTGTGTGTTCTGGACAGTTTCAAATTATCAAGTGATCATACAATGATGAAATGTAAGCTGAAACTACATACTAGACTTGAGAGAAGGAAGCTTATCAGACGAAAACCGCCAGTTTTAGATCTAAAAAATCTATCAAAAACAGACTTTCGAGATAGAATTAAGCAACAGATTCAGCGCCTTGGAAGAGTTAGAAGACAAAAAAATATCAATAGCAGAAATAAAATACTGACTGAGATAATAAGAGAGATGGTAAAGGAATAGCAGGAATCGGAAAGAATAAAAAGAGAGCAAAAGCTCAGAAGAAACTAAGCTCTTGATGAAGAAAAGAAGGGAAATGAAAGAGGAAAATCATATAAAGAGGATTGATTAGATAGAACTATATCAGGCCGAAAGGAAGAAAAAGAAAGAACGTACGTAGATACAACGGCATTCTTGTTAGAAATACAATCGAGGAGGACAAGAGCTTGACGAAAACCAAACAGCAGCTCATGACAGAGAAGAAGCAAATAATTGCAGATAAGAGACCTGACGGGACCATAGCATCAAATAAGAAGGAAATTATAAAAATATTTGAAAATTTCTACAGAGAATTGTATTACTCTGAAGAAGAACTAGGAAAAGATTCAGAATTAAATGATGTAGAAGTTCCAGATTTAATGATAGAAGAAGTGGATAAAGTGCTTCGAGAGATGAAGATTGGATAATCGCTAGGAGAAAATGGACTCACAGCTGATATGTTTAAATGGGGAGGTGATAAGCTGAAAGAGGAATTTGCTAAATTATTCTCGATGTGCCTCAGGAGGAGAGAAATACCCAATGCTATTACATTTTTGTTGTACAACAAAAGGGGCAAGGAACGCGTCAAAAACTAGAGACTGTGAGTTCTATACAACAAGTTCACCATACAGTAGTTATCTTGAATCGTATTGAACGAGATCTAGATTTTAACCAAGGAAGGGAACAAGACGGATTTCGTCGTGGATGTAGCACAATGAAGCACATACAAGCATTGAATGAAGTTATGGAAAGGACTAATGAATATGAACTTCCACTATGTTTGGGATTCATATATTTTGAAAAAGCTTTCGATTAGGTCTCCTTGGTAGCAGTACTTAAATCACTTGAACATCAAGTCATCGAAAGAGCATACATCAAGTTACTGAAAAACATTTACTCGACTGCCACATCTGTCATTAGACTACATCAAGAAAGTGAAAAAAATTAAAGTTGAAAATGGGATAAGGCAAGGAGATTAAATTTCTCCAAAACTATTTTCAATGGTCCTGTTCCAAAATTTAAACTGGGATGAAGTTGGGATAATGATCAATAGCGAATACCTTAATCACCTATAATTTGTGGATGATTTGTTGCTGTTTGCTTCGAGTGCAGAAGAACTACAAACCAGAAAAGAAGATCTGTGTATGGTAGTTCGAAAATAGACCTTAAAATGAATTTAAGCAGAACAAAAGTAATGTACAATCAACTTGCTGAAAAGAAGGAAATATTCATGGAGAGACAATAGCCATATTTGATGAGTATGTTTACCTAAGGCAGCTCAAAACATCGAATACCAAGTTGACTGATGAAATAAATAGAAAATGTAAAATGATGTGGAGCTCATTTGGAAGACTACACTTTATTCTCAAAAGCAAACTACCAATGTGTCTTACCTGTAATGATGTACGGATGTAATACTTGGACATTGAATGCGCAAATGACTCAAAGAAAAATAGTCACAAAGAACAATGGAGATATGCTTCTTAGGAATAACTAGGAGGAACAGGAAGAGAAATGAATGTATTCGCGCACAAACAAGGGTAAAAGATATAATGAAGACTGCGAAAAAGATGAAGTGAAGATTGACCGGTCACATACCTAGACGAACAGATAGACGGTGGACGACGAATGTACTACAGTGGATTCCCAAAGAAGAAAAACGACCGAGACGACGTCCAAATACAAGTTGGTTAGATGGAATCAAGCATTTTTCAGGAGCTGCATGGAAGAGGATAGCAGCAGACCGAGATATGTACAGAGAAAAGAAGGAGGTCTTCATCCAGCAGAGGATAGAAAACGGCTGAATATGATGATGATATATGTTCAGTTTTCTGTTACAATTCCCCATTGCTAATTGCTATTGAATAGCTAATGATAGTAATAAATTAGATAAAAGAAATTTGTTCAAAAATGCATGTCTCCCTCATTCCGGTATCATTCTGATTGTACAAATGACAGTGATGAATGTGAAGCTGTTTGGTCAGATTTCTTTTTCCGAGAAAACAAGTAGTGTGGCTGTTAAAACACTCGAGATCACTCAGTTACATAAATAAGCTTAAATAAAATTGTAATTAGTTAACTTTACTCAGAAAACATGAAAAACTTTCAAATTTAATGTGCTTTCCTTTTCCTATTCGTCCAGTCAAGGCATTTTCTGTTCTGATGTTTAAAAGTTACTTCTTACATCTTCTTATTCCTTCCCTCCTGCTTTACCTGAGATTCTTACCGACCACTATCAATGTACCTTACACACCCTTCTTTAATCTTCACTGTTTACTTCACGAGACAGAAACAACTATTTTTTTGCAATATCTTACATAGTTTTCTTAATATATGACGAAACATCTGCTGCTATTTCTCAATACAATCGATTTCCTCACTCCGGCCATGGCCAAAACTAGGTCCTGGTGACTACCTTCCAATATCGTCTCCTCCACACTATCCCAGTCTGAGCCAGAGTTGCCTAAATGCAATAAATTAATTCAATTCAATACAATCACTTAGCGTGATAACAGCTGCAATTTCCTCTTCATGAATCCGAATCTGTAGATTTTGCAGGCTAAAACGCCAAGATATTGCAAATACAATATCTGTACTCATTTTCCTTCAAATACAACGAATGAAAATACACTTTCAGCACTTTACTTAAGTAGCCAAAGAACAAAGAAGAATGTCAAACTAATGTCGTCGAGCATGCTGTGAATAGTATAGAAAATAGTTCAAATGAAGACAGTTACAATATTACGGGTCAGAAAATAAATTCAAATCAGAAATCGCATACATGTTCCGAATAAATTCATCACCATTGAAAATAGATGACAGTGTTGGAAACCTTTTCAATCATTAACCTTCTTCATTATTCCGCTTTTCGATTTCTCCTTTGTCTTAAGGTGCGTTTCTTACTTAATAGTCTTCCTCTTTTATTATGGGCTTACTTCTTAATTCATAAGAATAACTGAAATATAATCCGATGAATTCAGACATAGTGCTGAGATACAAAAAACAGTTTATATACGTGAAAGTATACTAAAGTATATTTTAAAAGGAAATAATATTAATAAAAGTAAAAATGTATCTTTATTTTTGAGTACAGCTACATTAAACGTCTCACTATATTAACATAAATACAATACTAAATGCCTGGCTTAATATTTATACTAAAGTGTGGGCATGTGTACAACATTAAGAATTAATGGGCCAATTGTAGTATCTTAAGCTATTAACGCGGTACAAGCCCTAGTTTTAATATATAACCACGAAAGTTATGGTGAATAATAATTATGATGTGACGAAATAAAATAACGAATGATAAATGGTTCTAAAGTAATGAGGAATATTCAAATCTAAGAACATTGCGTACTCAAAGAACTTAATTTTAAGTTATCGATTAAACACCACGCTATAAGAACTATTACAAGAATTCATAAAACAAAAATAGAGTTGAAAATAAATGTGATGAAATAAAATAAAAAATAGAGATGTATTATTAAAAATTTGTTTACCCTGTTTTCAAAACACAATTTTTCCAATTAATGAATACTAAAATATTATTTCTTACACCATGGATTGGCAGCGTGAAAGCAATATTATATTTTACGTACTTGTTGATTTCGTTATTCAAACTATTATTCCAATAAACAATCCATATTAATTCTTATTTTGGGGAGTGCTCTTAATTATTATTTGATTAACTGAAGTTAATATGTATGGGTGAATCGAAACACTCATATTGTAACTACATCGTGTTATGTAGTGGACTCAAAGTTTTTTCTATTCTTTTTTTCAACATAACACTAAAGAATTATGTCTATATATGCACGGAAAGAAGGATGTGCAGTTAATTAGAAGGATGTGTTCCTACGATAAATAACAATAGAACAAAATGTGTAACACAAATAAATTACTTAAGAACGAATTTCATACTTAATTAATTCCTGTCTACTGCATTTAAGTATCACTTGAACTTACTTCGCTTTTATTCTGTTACGTTAAATCGCAAAGTGTAACCTAATACAATAACAGCAAATACAAACCTCCTTGCCAGCACGTCGTTCGTGATCAAGTCAAAGTGCAATTAAAAAGTTGTTTACGAGTTTTGTTGAAGGTGAATAAACGTATCGTTTATATGTCTTTTTGTTCTATCTAGCTCCTTCGCTCGTAATCTTAAACATTCGATGTGAAGCTCATAGCACGTTAATCGTCAACAATGCCATATCCTTATACTTGAATATAGTGTTTGCTTCGATACATACTTTCACAGGTGCAGTGGTTCCGAAGATTATTCAGTATTATAGTTTTCGGCAGTCCCTTTTAAGTTTGTATGTATAGGTGTAAGTAGTAAGCGTAGCTTTAGCAGACGTAACCATTCTCAACAAGGTTATTAAAGGGTGAATGTAAATTATTATGAAATGAAAAACTATGTAAATTACGCATCAAAGTTGCTTTAAATTATTTCGGTGCAGCAAGTGCTAGCCAACAGTTCCAAGCAGACATTACATCAGTGTCGTTTGTATATACTATACCTCCCAAATATATAGTTTCCCTTAGTAAAAGAAGAAACCGAGCTTCGCAAAGAATTAAAGCATTGATGCAAAACTATTTTTCGAGTAGTTGCACTATAAAATATAGATGTTTATAAATGAGAGAATATAAACTCACAAAAAATGAACAGAGTTCCAGATTAAGACAAATACACTTTAGAGCACGAAAAACGAGTATCTGACGGCTTAGTTTCCCTATATAAGCTGCTGCAGGATACTATTGATTGTTAGCCAAACTTAAGATTCGATAATCATCGCGTCAAACGCGTGTCAGAAAGCAATTCTTTTATTGTACCACACCGAGAAGGGAGATATTGAAGCGGTCGGCAACTTGAGGATTTTTTTTTTTGTTATTTTTTTAACGAAGTATTCGATATGAACCTCGATGCTAACATATTCGAAATATCATCAATAAAATTGGTTCTATGCATACTTAACTTATCATTGTAACAATTGTATTTATAAATTTGTTTTTAAGAACTCTATCATTATAATGTATCCTGTAGCATTCATAAATAATGATGAAAGTTACGATTTTATTTGATTTACGCCTTTCAGTCATATTACTGGTCAAGTAAAAACCATAGTTTTATATACTTATTTTTGGATAACAAGGCTCTTTTCAATGAATAAATTAATCATGTAATACATAATTATTCAAGGTATAAAATTATAAATCATGCATAATATATCGAACATGCAAATTCAAGTGTTGAATTAGAAATTAGTTAGAATAGTATTCTAACACAGTGATTAGTATAAATATTACATGTTACATATTTAAAACATCACCAAGAATTATGAACAAACAGTAAGTCGTTACATGAAGTTCCTCAATTAGTATCAAGATTTCTTTCTACATCCTTCGCTACTACATCCTTGCATTCGTTTTATCGAATGAATATCATATACCATAGACTGGAAGCGCAAGAAAGATATCAGGAAATCATATAGGAAAGAAGCAGGCACGCATTCAGGCTTGTAGACCATGGATCTCTGCACTTCATAAAATTTATTTATACTGCTTATACCGATGACATGCAGGTATGTTCAGTGACGGCGTAAGCGGGGCTATACCCGGTCCCGAGCCCCGATTACCGAAGGACCCTTCCGGTCGCTGACAAAAGTAAACAATCGCTTGTTAAGATATCAATGTAGTACAGCCATGTTGGTTGGTGACGTAATAGCTATGTCCTCTCGGGATTCTTACTTATGTGCTTGACTGTAATTTCTCATAAGCATGACTCCACAATCTGAATAACCATTTTATGTATAGGTTACGGCGAGTAAGAGAGAAGATATCTATCTTGGCAAGTAAGTCCCCGTGGGGCTCGGAAGAACGGAAAATAAGATATTCCAGCCAACAGTAGCAGTGTGCGCTCACAATTTGTATTTTAATCATTTTATATTACATTATCTATCTTAAACCTGTAGAAAGAAAGGAAATAATTATAAACAATGAAAGAAGAGTCTAAATTAAATCAAACAAAATAATTTGGGAACTATGTGAGTGCTAGAAAGAAGATTCCTTCTCAAATTGACGAGAGAAATTGGTGAATGTAAGTCAGATTTAGATTGTCTCTCCCAGTTCAAATGCGTCTACAGGCGTGAATAAATAAAATACTGCTGCAAATAATTTAATGCTATTCCAGCGGAAAAAAAGTGGCTCTTGAAACTCACTCCACCATTTCAACGTCTTCTCAGCATGCAGAAGTAAATTTTAGCAGCAAGTTTCAGTGCTTCTTCTTTTCTTCTTCTTCTCATCCATCTGTATTAAATTTATTCTGAGTATGTGTGTGTGTGTGTGTGTGTCAGAAAAGGGAGGGGGATGCCGACCTTTACAATGATGTCTAGACTGGAGAGCAAATTTGTGTTGTGGTAGTATCTTCATCAATATTGACTCTAGCGTCTCATGAATCGCACGCTCCAGACTCTTCTCTATGTATATAAAATTCTATACTACATTTTATGGTCTCATACACTGGAATATTTAAAATGAATTTGGAGTGCAGTTTTTGGATTGGATTAAATAAAAAATCAGTTATGAGTTCAACGAAAAGGGTCTTCTAGAATTGCATCTTTCCCTCTGCTGAACCAGCTGCATTTTCCATTCTTTTGTTGAACCAATAATTTAAGTTTGTCCAAAACAAGCAACAAGCTAAACGCAAAAAATGCATAATAAAGTTGCCTACTTATTTTAACAGCGTCGGAAAATAATTAAAGGCCTGAATTGGAAAATATCCCAAGTCCACTTTTTTCGTATTTGCAATTTTTCTGTTCGTCGGTATCTATATTCCAATCCACTTGCATAAATATTACATTTTAATCCCATCACATATACCTTTTTTTAACACAAAATAATTTCCGCTGAATAGGATAACATACGAAGATTTTGGACTGTTTTTCGTTCCTCCTGAAAAATATACTCCGGTGGACTTGGGATATTTTTCAATTCAGGTCTTCAATTTCTTTAATCAAATTATCCTGATTTTTTTAAAAAATATTGTTTCATATTTCTTTTTTCAATCTGATGTTTTTAATAAAACAGTGCCTCTTTAGAGCTTCCTCATTATTTTAGGGTACATGTTTCAGAGTAAGTAAGAATAAATGTTCAAGTGATCACAGTTTGGAAAGTGCTTCGTAGGGCATGGAAGTATGGCGTAGTTTCCAGCACTGTTAACGCCGGTCATTTGGACAGGTTTTCCAATATTTCCTTTCCCAGCGGCGTCATTCTTCAGACTTGCAAAGGTTTTAGGCCATGCATACAGACACATTGTGTAGTCTATAAACGTAAATAAATAATGTAATACCTGGAAATCTACTTTAGAACCAAGTGATACGAATTGACTTCAATATTTCAGTCAATGTTTCCGATTATATTATTTTGTTACGATTCATTACTTGTTTCCCTTGTAATGGCAAAAAGAACTCCAAAGTAAGGAAGCACAGTAAGGAAACATTAAATATTACTCTTCTATTAACTACTATAATATATTTGTGGTAAAGTCAACAGTTCTTTATTTGAATGCTTAGAACTCTAATTAAAGTTCACCAATACTTCTAAGCTACACTGTCAAAAACATTGAAGGCATTCCTGGACTGAAGGTGTCTGGAAATTTCCTGTAACTTGTCTAATAAAGAAACAACCACATTGCAGGTTTCAAGAAAAGCAAAATATAGATGCCTTAAACGAGATTTGACTACGGGTTCTTTAGTTAAACGTTCAACGTTTTAGTGATAGGACTAAATTGCTACTGTAGAAATCAGTACATTAAAACAGTATAGAAGATGAGAAATGCGTTGCCCGAACCCCGAAAACAAAATTACTTCCACGGCTTACGTCATGTTCTAATAACTTTTTTTCTATTTGTTAAGTAGGGATAGCAATCCCCATTTAGAGAAAATATTTCCCATTTCTTTAAAATACGTGATTAAAATGGCAACAGCAAATACTTGATCAAAATTGCATGTTTGATTGCAATAAAGAAACAGTTTTCTCTTGCTGCATATATGCGAAAATCATCCTGGAACGGGTAAAGAAAAACCTCCAACCACACAAAAGAAATCTCTATGTATTTATGGCAGATAATTTTTAGCCAGAACAGGATTACTGCAAGTAGTAACATTTATCTGGAACATTAGTACATGTATCAAACAACGTTCGCAAAATATTTTACAATGTACGCTAACTCTTGAAATTTAATTATGAAGCAATTTAAATTAATTTGTTCGGTAATAAGATAATATTAACTTATTGAGTCTTCAGGATCTAATGGCTAATGTCGCCACTTCGGATCCGCAGATTTCCAGTCAGCACTGGGGAGGCACGCTTGTTAAAATCATGCTGGCAACCATCTTAACTGAAGTTTACAATACTTTCTCTCAATTTGATCAGTAAATCTGTTACGGTAGAATACGGACTTCGACGCTACCTGTTCTATATTTTACCTCAGAAGAATGGTAGTTGAAATCTCTCAAATCTCAAGGTTTAGACCATAGACGCAAATCTATCCATAAAATGCAAGTTAGGTGAAACAAATTAAAAACAAACTATTGGAAGAACTTCCAGCAAATCTCTCAAACTTCTTGTTTTGAACCGACAGAGTTATTGGAAGGGAATGGAAGCAAGGTGTATTCTACTGTTTTCAAGAAATGTCTTAATGGCCAACTAGCTCCTTCTAAAGCACTAGTACAATCTAGTAGAAGAATTTGAGTGGAAGTTATTGAGAACCTTAATAAGCCATTATGACGGAGCTTCGTCGAAGACAGCATCATGACTGATTGTGAAAGACGCGTCCAAATGGAAACAAAGGAGTTCCTGTCCATTATGCTCATTGTTATGTACATTGTTCCATCTCATTTTCAAGCATACAGCTACAACCAAATCATCCTGTGTTTCTTCATATTTATGGACTTTTTGAAAGTTTATCTTCGCAGACAATGATGTCATCTCGTGCGTAGATGAATTTATGTGCTCGCTGCACAAGATGGAGTTTCATACTTAGACCATTTATTGGTCTACGGGAGAGAGCAATCTTCGATTAAGAACTTACGTAGAAGAGAGATAAAGAACATCTTGTAAACAGACTGATATTTCTCAGGCAAGAAGTGTTTGCCTGAAACTGGAACAAACAAACTTCGAATTCTACTTGGCTCTGTTTTATTAATTTATGTTACACGTAGATATTCTGTACAATCACTTGCGAAAAAGAAATATCTGCAAAATGAAGACAGTTTTGGAATTATTAGTCAAAAGTGCAGGATACTTAGATTAATTAGTTAACTAAAAAAGGTAACAATAGAAAATAATGAAGCATGTCATAAATCACAAGATTTCAGGCAGCGTACACAGTAAAAAATAGTTGTGTTAATTCAACACAATGCGGTGTCCCAGCGTGACTATTACTTTTGTGTGTTAAATCAACACAACACACGATGTTGATTTCGGTACTGTGAAAAAAAATCGGCTACAGCTAGATTTGAACATGGGTTGGTCAGTTAGAAGTCAAGCGTCCTACCGACTTTGCTAAATCGTCAGACGGAAAGAGCACAAGATTGAAACAATATAGAGGATAAAAAAAAATTGCTGAACCCCAAAAACAAACAAAGTTACTCTCACGACTTATGCCATGATTTAATAACTTTTCCAGTGGTCAGTTAGGGATCACAGTCCCCATTTATTGAGAATATGTTCCATTTCTATGAAAGCAAGCGCAGCATTTGACATGTTGTTACGATAAGCAGTAATGCTGCTCAAGTGTTTGGCTGTCGCCATCTTGCTTGCTTTCATAGACATATAATATTCTCAATGAATGAGAATTCTGTTTCTCTATTGACAAATAGGAAGTGATTAAACCATAGGATAAGTGGTGCAAATAACTTAGTTTGTTTTGGGGGTTCAGCAACATATATTTGATCCCCTACACTGTTTAAATCTATAGTGTTGTCGCTTAATTCAAATGTTGTTGATTAAATATCGTTTGCATCTAGTATCTATTCTGTCTGACGATTTAGTCACGTCGGTAAGACGCTCGACGTCTAACTGAGCAACCCATGTTCAAATCTCACTGCAGCCGTTACTTTTTTTTTCACAGTACCGAAATCAACATCGTGTGTTGTGTTGATTTAACACACAAAAGTGGTAGTCACGCTGGGACACCGCATTGTGTTGAATTAACACAACTATTTTTTGCAGTGTAGCAGTCGAAGTAACTTACAGGTATTATTACTGTGTTAAGCATTTAAGTACTATTATTAACAGTTACCATATTTATAAATGTAAGAAGTATTGAAAGGATAGCTTCGTAAATTTAAACAAAATTTGCTTAGAGTAAGAGATTTTTCAACTGGACTATTTCATTGACGTACCCACCTGTACTCTTGTAAAGTTAACGTTTCAAAACTTTCTGAAAGTAACTTTCTCAAAAAAAGAAGATACTAGTTGCTCAAAATTATTCTGAATTCCAATTTTGAGTACAGAAGTGGCTCATTGCTACCTCACTTTGAAGAGAGTAATACATTTCCTTAGCAAGTATATAATACAGAAAATTATGCACCTCTGGCAGTGAGAGAAGAAGAATGAGTAATAAAAATATTCACTGAATCTGCAATCGATATGCTGTACACGAAAGTTGAAGAAAAAATATCTTCACACGCTTTCATGGTAATGTAAGCTATATAACATAATTGCAATTTTACTTTACCGTTCCAAATTATGATTAGGCCTATTATTATGTACCACACCACCCGGATTCTGCAGAGACAACTAAATATTACAAAATAACATACATTGTGTAAGAAAGAAATCGTAATTGAAATATTTGCGTTTCAGTACAAACAAAACATTTAAATCACTCTTCCTTTCCCACTACAATATATAAGGACTTGGAGGTTTGATTTATCTCTACTCAGCGTACTTTACAGAGAAGAGATATTTTTGGAAAAGCCTGTAAATCTTCCAAATATGTTTTTAAAGTATAAACATTAGCGATTGCTAGTTGGATTACAAATTGAAACTTTTATCACTGGTAGCTTGTCAAATCGTTGCTGTACTGTGTCTATCGGTTTCAGGAAATTGTGGTGAATCAAATTAGCTAGGAAGCCTCTATCAATAATCATTATCTATATTTTTAAATTATATGAGTTCATTCATACTTTTGACTTCTAATTTCATGCTTTTGATCTTTAAATTCAGTTTTCTCGACTATGCTCTTTTTTATCTATGTTTAGTAAGATATGTAGCTTATTTTCATATTTTATGTCTATCGATCAATTTCAGGTTCGAATTAGGAGATACCGTGTAGCATATATGTTTTTCTTTATGATAGAACATTTAAAAACTCAAGGGTACGAAGAAGAAAAGAAAGATCGCATTATTATTCTAAGTCTATCGATTGTAAAAATGAAAAACTCTACAGTCGCAAGGACACTGTCATTGAAAGTGTAGAAATAGAGCTACTTAGTTCTTCCTTGCATAATCCTCTTCTTTCTCAACGTGCACATAAATCGTTACTTGTGGCTAAAAATTCAGAAACTTTCCTTTTTCCGAAGTATTTTATAAAGTTACGAGTCGATACAAGCGTCGCGACACAGTCCATTTTCAACTTTTTCCACAAGCACTTTCATGTCTAATATACAAAGAGGAACGAAACAGAGGATAAAATCTAAATTGTGTGAGTTTCTTTTTCAAGATTTATGAAAGTTTTTAACTAATATTTGGTAATAAATGTAGTAACTGGCTGAAATACACTCTCATTTCATCCATCACAAGTGCATACTTGATGTGATATATTAGTATTTATTAACTAATGTACAGTGTTTAGCACAGGAAGGAACCTAAGTTGATGGAGAAAGAGCATATTGCCAGAAATGTAAAGTAGGCGGTCCGAATACAGCCCAGCTTAAATTTGTTGATCTTTTTCACTAAGAAAGACTATTTATTCGTGCGAATAGAGTGAACCATCAAGTTGGGAGACTATTTGGATAAATAGTGAAAATAAAACTGCTTCCTAGAAATGACGTATATAAATGTAATAAATCGAAAACAAAAATTTTACCAGTGGGCCATATTGGGAACATGGTGCCCCCAATATGCCCCGTTATAGAATAGAGAGCGTATGGCAAAGGTGATATGTAATATTTCTGTATTACTCATATATGTTTCATGCTGAGAGATATACACTGCAAGCATACATAATTTATATGACATTGCAAAACCAAAAATATTGTCATCATCATATTCAGCAGTTTTCTATCCACTGCTGGATGAAGACCTCCCCATTTTCTTTCCACATATCTCTTTTTACTGCTATCCCCATCCATGTAGTTTCTGAAAAACGCTAGATTTCATCTACCCATCTTACATTTGGACGTCGTCTTGGTCGTTTCTTTTCTCTAGGAATCCACTGTAGTACATTTGTCGTCCACCCTCCATTTGTTCGTCTAGCTATGATACCGGTCCATCTCCACTTCATCTTCTTAGCAGTCTTGATTACATCATCTACCTTTGTTTGTGCGCGAATCCATTCATTTGTCTTCCTGTCCCTCCTGGTTATTCCTAGCATGCATCTCTCCATTGCTCTTTGTGTAAGTCTCAATCTTTGTGTCGTTTACGCATTCAATGTTAAAGTTTCACAGCCGTACATCATCACGGGTAAGACACATTGATTATAAGCTTTACGCTTCAGACACATTGGTAGTTTGCTTTTGAAAAGAAAGTGTAGTTTTCCTAACGAACTCCACGCCATTTTACATCTTCTATTTATTTCAGCAGTCAACTTAGCATTCGATGTTTTGAGCTGGCCTAGGTAAACATACTCATCAACTATGCCTATTGGCTCTCCGTTAATCTTTACTTCCTTCTTTGCAGCATGTTGACTGTACATTAATTTTGTTTTACTTA
>JAGDQP010022286.1:0-13493 GCA_022664845.1 Lepisma saccharinum
ACATATTTAATTTACTAGATCAAGTTCTTACATATCTAATTACAAATTATCTCTTTATATTATTTTAACGTTTGCTCGATTCCTCAGAATTTTTGTTAAAATAAGGAGAAACCGATATATTTCAAAGGAAGTAATTATTTATTTTATTTCACTTACCCGGCATGACTTTCTTCAGAAACAAACAAAATACATAATTGTTATCATCCTCATTCATCTGGCAACCGTACTGTAGAACTTACACCTTCCGATGCCCTTTGCAAGCACTTAGCTCCTAAAGTTATATGATTGTTCACTATTTTAGAATTATTTATCACATTGTTCGAAATAGAACTCACTTAGATCAGTTCATCACATATACTTACCAAGTTAACTACAATCACATTCTCTATCCACTTCTCTTATTCCATGTAAGACGAAAATACAACTACAGTCACATTCTCTCTAATTCTCAGCACCGGACACATATCACAACGAAGGCGATCTAAACGATTTTGGATGAAATATATCCATTCTTCAGCTAATAATAAACTTATAATCTTTTTAAAGTTTCGCAAACACATTTGTTTCAAAAACGCTTTTTTCATCGTAAAATTTTCTAAGTTCAGGTATAATGAATTTTCTATTTATTACAATCATACATATCTTTTAGCTCTGTTTAATTGCTGGTTAAAGAAAATATCAAAGAAACTTCCTGAACTTTGCTGTAACTGGTTTACACTATTCTCTCTTCCGACTTCTCACAAGTTCAGTATTCAGCTGACGAAACGAAACACACAGAAGAAAATATTCAGGACCACCCTCGGGGGTACATTTCAAGAGACATGTGATGTATTTTAGTAGAGATCGCCTGGTCGACGCTCCAGACTTACCAGCCTTGAACGCAATCCTTCTATTTTCTCGTCCGGTTTGGCACCGACAATGGTGTTTTGCCAACTACAATTAATACTAAATCTTTCTTAGAATTAAATAAAACTATTGAATTTAATCTTATCAAGAGTTAAGTGCGATTCCTTACTATTTTAGTCAGAATTAATAAGGAACCAATTAATTTAGTATAACAAAATACGAAAATATCACTTACCTTGGTCTTCGCCGTAAATGAACGCCCAGACTCGAAAACAAAATACACAAATGTTGAAGTGCTGTTTTCGTATGTATTCCCTCGAGGGAAGTATTCAGATTCTCAATACTTTGCGCAAGTAATGACAACCTGAATATACATTTTTAATTTGCTAGATCAAGTTCTTACATATCTAATTACAAATAATTTCATTTATGTTATTTTAACGTTTGCTCGATTCCTCAGTATTTTTATTAAAATAAGGAGAAACCGATATATTTAAAAATAAGTAATTATTTATTCTATTTCATTTACCTGGAATGACTTTCTTCAGAACCAAACAAAATACATAATTGTTATCATCCTCAATCATCTGACAACCGTACTGTGGAACTTAGACCTTCCTATGCCCTTTGCAAACACTAAGCACCAAAAGCAATATGCTTGTTCACTATGGTTACAATTATTTATCACATTGTTCGAAATATAACTCACTTAGATCAGTTAAGCACATATACTTACCAAGTTAACTACAATCACATTCTCTATCCACTTCTCTTAGTCCATGTAAGACGAGAATAACACAACTGTCAGATTCTCTCTTATTCTCTGCACCTCACACATGTCGCAACGAAATCGATCTCCATGATTTTGGATCACATATATCCATCCTTCATCTGATAATAAACTTATAATCTTTTTGAAGCTTCGCAAACACTTTTCTTTCAAAAACGCTCTTATCATCGTAAAATTTTCTAAGGTCAGGTATAATGATTTTTTCATTTGTTAGCATTATACATATGGTATAGCTCTTTTTAATTGCTTGTTAAAGAAAATATTAAATAAATATACACCAACAACTATTGGTTGGTTCTTTTTAAATAGATGAACCCCCTCCTTACGAGAGGTTCCCCTTAGTCTCCCATTTTAAGAAACGGATCATTGGGATTGGCAGTCTCTTTACCAGAGAGATCGCTGAACCAGAGGACTGGACTCTCATTTAGAGTTCTCTTTTGGAACAAGCTGGTCTCTTGCAGAGGTCTTCGTTGAGTAACTTTCCTCTCTTAGTAAAAGGATACACTTTTGGGTGCTTACCTCTCATTGAGAGGCCATAGAGAGAATCGATCTCCTAGCGAGATCATTCTCTTAACGATTGGTCTCTTCGCCGACCTTCAGCAGCAGTGCAGAACAACTCTTGGGAAATTCACCGGAACACTACGTAACCCGTTTTTGTGGTTGATGCGGCACGTACACTTCATAGAACTGTGGTTCTACGTCGAAAACTCTTCTGACTCTCTCTTCTCGTGTCAAATTCGGTTCTAACCATTACGGAATTATCAATAACTACTACTGGCGTCTGAACACGGACTACGTGAACTTGTATTAAGTGTATTTAAATATTCTTTTAAAAATAAAGTGATATGATAAGAGGCAATCGGGGTGAAGGTCGTCTCCTTATAAAAGATTGAAATAGGAGAAGACTATTTGATTAAATATTATCTATATTTATCTTGGAATGAATTGTAATTGAATTGAATTGAACTTATTAATGACCTTTATGCACCTATGGCTTATAGCGGGATAAGGTAGTGATGCGGGGAAGAGTCGGTCAGAGCTTGAAGTACTATCTCGGAATTTGTCTGGTGTCACTGAGGAGAAACCTTTGGAAAACTCAGGATAATCGGCCGTTGAGATCGAACTCTAGACATCCCTAATGCGAAACCAATGTTCTACCAACTAATGAGCTATGGCCTCTCGATTTGCAGTCAATTTAGAATTATTTGAATAGCTGTTAACATTTATTCATGAAATTCAGATTTGTTACGGAAAAGAAGAAGGTCTGAGGCAGATCTATAACTTGGGAATTTTCCTGAGCAAGATGAAACGAACTCCTGTACTTCTATCAAGTGAAGATGGTGTAGTAAGGACGTAGGGGACAGTTTGCAGTTAGCTCCGAACCCGTTGTCTCCTCACCGAGAAACAAACTCGAGACCACTTGATTACAAGGCAGCAAGAGTGATCATTCACTCAGCAGAGACACTTATTTGGTCTTTGTAGTTCAGCCAGTAATATGACCGTATGTGTTGAAAGCATATGAATGTAAGGATATTCAGAGATCGTTCCTAGTTGAAGGCCATTCTGAAATAGCGTTGCAGAGTATATGCTGATTTATTTCAGACAACATATATTCAATTAGATAAATGAATACAGGTTTGTTAATAATGAATTCTTAACCATTCGTATAAGATATTTAAGGCCAGGTGAAGAATAGCAGGGATCCATTGTCCGAGTGCCAGCTTGTTCACTGGAGTCACTCAATAGGCGTAAATATTAGCCGAAGAGTTCCGCTGGTGGGCTACGCATTGGAACAGGGGCAGACAATCGCTCCTAATGTTGTACATGGGCAAAATTAATATCCATGAAGTGTCAACCACTATCACTGCACTGTTTTATGAACGTTCTGCTCAAATACATGAACAATAAAGAGCCTTTTAAAAGTGTTGCATGGAAGATTGGCGACTCGCGCAGGGACAAAAGCGTCGGAACGCTGACCGTGAGGCCAGGGTTCGATTCACCGGTAGAAGTCAAGCTCTTTACACAAAAACACAACTATTTCCTTACTACTTATGAATAATTGCTCCCTTTTGCATTTTCAAAACTTTACACAATTCACGGAGACAGGTTTGGTGAATCAAGTCTGGTTAGATTTTTTGTTATAACAATTTTCAAAATATGCAATTCTTGGAAATAGGTTTGGTAAAGCCAGGTTAGATTTTGTCCTTATACTCGACGCTGACACCAAAGATCAAGTTTAAAGGAAAATATCTTGCTCACTATCTGTGTTTACTCCCTATGCTGACGGGAGGGATGATACTTGTCCGAGGCGATCATCACAGTTCACTGCAACATTATACTCGCGTGACCAAATGCAATATAGAGTTGTCAATAAATCAATCAGCTACTCACACTTAGATGCATGGTAAAGTTGTTTTATTTATCGTTTGTTTAATGCGCTCCTAATATTTCCTTGTTTCATTCAGGTCCCTTGGTAGCAAAGCTTAAGTCCCTTAATTATAATATTGTTTCTTTTAGTAGCTTATAATTCCGCCATTAGTGTCCGTCTGCCCGTCCGCATCCAAAGATGAAACCTTAGAAACTACTATGGGTTGAGAGGTGCTAGATATTTCATGCGAAAGATATTGACTAGACTAGTTCAGAGCAAAGAGAACCGTGTTGATTGGTGCAGTATTTCAGTGGAGAAGTGCCAACCCTTTTAAAAATCAATTGTTCAAAATTGTTCCATTCAATTAGACCTACTCACGGAAATGGGTTAGTTATGGTACGCGAAGTTTAAGTAGCCGCATAAGAATGGTGATGTCGTGAGAGGGGATTATTTGATAGAAGACTGTGTCCAAGCGTTTGACACACTTTTAGATGTAAGGATTGTCGATTACACGTTGCGGTTAAAAAGAAATACGGATAAGTAGTTGTTGTATTACATGCTTCTTATCTAGGGTATCTTCTGAATTCAAAGCGGTGTTAAAGGAACGATCCGACGAATATGTGAAGTCATATTGATCTTTGGTGGCGAACTATCAACTGTATCAAATCAACAACACTGACTACAGTCACTACAATTACGAACTCACTAATAACCGCACATTATCAGCCATAGACGAGAGAAACACTTACTTTAGAATTCACAGTATACCAATAATGAAATTCACTGGTAAACTGAAAAATAATGTTCCTCATACTACAGGAACCAAATGATATGTTCGCAGAAAATCTCAGGCTGCCCATGATTCATTCACCGTACCTGTACATCATGTGCACGACCAGTGTCGAAATGCAGAAAAATCAACAGACGATTTGGTTGCTCATATACTCTCGCCTGCTTATGACGAAATAATACTTTTGACCTGCGACGCGTATTTTTTTCTAGCACGATGTTTCGTGGTTTGCTTAATACATGTCACCGACATCTGTCAGTGTCAGTTCGATTCATAGGACATTCACAAAGTACGCGCAAGTGCTCGAAGTTTGCTCTTTCATCAATTGGAAACGGTTCGTCAAACATCTGTGGCACTAAACTCGTCGTTTTCGCGATGACTTCAAAAAATCCCAACGAAGTAACTTAAAAAATTCAGTCAGTGACTAACAACCAATTCTATGCACCGATATTCGACAATATGTATCATTATGCTGTATATAAATCTGAATATGTTGATTAATGACATGCATGATCTTATGAAACTCCTTCTCGACTAGTGTTTTAAGAGATATCAACTTGCACATTACGTTCTGAAGTGTCACTATTGTTCATTCGTTGTTCGCGGTGTCATAATTATTTGTTTCAATCACTTTCTCAAGACAGAAAATAATCTCTTTATTCACTCATTGAAATCTGTCCCTTTTAAACATCATTATCTAGGATGTAATTTCCAAAATTTTAGTGTATATAACTTCGTATCAACTAGTCAGCGTGCGTTAAACTTTAGTACATATATGAACTACATAATGATCTTTTAATTCCACTGTTAACATTAAAATACAGATCCACGTTTAAAAAGATACTCGCCTTGAGACAAATCTCAGAGAAGAAATGGAAATACAATGGAACTGTTCGCCAGTCATTATGAAAGCATGCATATAAGTCGATCAAAAGCAACAAAAAATGTAATATCCTGGTACAATTTGGAATTTCGGGAAAAAACGTTCAACTAGTGAGGATGTGTTTCAGCGACCCCATAAGCAAAGTACGGATATATTTCAGATAGTTTCGGGATTCGCAGTGGAATGAAACAAGGTGAGGCCTTGTCACCATTGCTGTTTAACATTGCGTTAGAATATGCGATTCTAAAAATAAAAGAGGACAAAAAGAGACTAACATTGAATGGTTTGAATCAACTGTTCGTACACGCGGATGCAACACGAAGTAACACAGATGTCTTAGTAGGAGGGTGCAATGAGATAGGTCTATAGATAAACATAGAGCAAACATTATAACAATACATTATCACAAGCCGAAACACTTGGAACGAAGGAAATAGATACATAACAATTAAGAATGAGAACATAGAGAAAGTAAACAAGTTTAAACACTTGGGAGCATATATAACAAGGAAACACGAGGTCACAGAAGAAATAAAAGGTTGCTTTGCATCGGGCAACGTATGTTTCTATTCACAAGGGAAGGTTCACTATGATCACCTCCAAACCTAACTTCAAATTTCGTACACAAGTAGGTCAGCCACAAAGAGATTACCACACAAAAGATTAGCTGCCAGTTTGAACTGCAAGGCCTTTAAATGAAATGGTAATATTTTCACACGGCCTATCTTATACAGTGCTTGTCAAAAGTTCCGCAATAGCTAAATATCTAGGTTAGAACGTGTTTCTTTTTTAACTTGAAAGATACAAAAGTTGTAGGAAATCAACAGAACTATCGGACGGGTGAACCTACCAAAATGTGTTAAATGGGCTTACAGATTCTGTATCCGCGAGAAGAAAAAATCAAAATATCACCTACTCAAAAGGAAGTGAACCATGGGCCCACAGGGCAGGAAACAGTACAATGGTGAGAAGTGTCAAAAGTTACGGAATGGCTAAATATCTCGGTTAGAATGTATTTTTTCGAAACTTGAAAGATACTCGTACAATAGTTGCAGGAAATTAACAGAACTATCATACGGCTGGAACAATCAAAATATGTGGAGCCCTGTGTGGACCCCACAGGCGCGGACTCCAACTTTGAGTTTTCAAATAGAAACTCCCATTTGTATTTCATATTCTGTATCTACGGAAACAAAATAATATGTCCTACTCAAAACTGAGCTACTTTGACCTATTACCGAAGTATAATTCGAAAATTGTATTGGGTGATTTCAATACAAAGGTAGGGAGGGAAGAAAAATATAAACCTACCATAGGCAAATACAGCCTTCACGAAAAGACCAACAACAATGAAAAAAGACTGATAACTTTCGCGATTTCGAAAAACCTACTGATAAAGAGCACGTACTTTGAACACAAAGACACACAAATATACATGGGTATCTCCGGACGTCACAACTCTCAACCAGATCGATCACGTATTAGTAGATAGACGAAGACATACCAACATAATGGACGTTAGGTCGTACAGAGGAGTGGAAGGTGACACAGACCATCAATTAGTGTTGACAAAAGTAAGCGAAAACTTATGCATCGCAAACAGACAAAGCAAGGGATCAAAACAACTGAAATTCGAAGTTAAACGATTAAATGATCCGCGCATTAAAGCAGACTACTAACTCGAGCTCTCAAATAGGTTCGAAATCTTATCCGACTCGAGTAATAATAATGATAATATTAGTAATGAAATTGTTGTAAGTAAGATGTGGAAGGCAATTCGTGAAACAGTTAAGAGCACAGCGAAGGGAAGTGTAGGTGAGAAGAAACAACGGAAAAGCAAACCTTGGTTTGATAAAGAATGTCTTAAATTTTATAAGGAACGAAAACAAGAAAGGCAACGATCACTAAGTAATAAAAACGAAGCAAATACCAACCACTACAGTAACTCGAAACGAAACGATATGACCGAGTTCAAATACAAAAAGTTAGAATATATGAGGCAGGAGATTCAGGAGATAGAGGATAATGGCAAGAAAAATAACATACGAGATCTATACAAAGGGATAAAATTGTTAGAAAAAGGTTACCAGCCGAGCTTGGAAATGCATAGAAATGACCATGGAGATTTTCAGGCGGCTCCGACTAAATTTGTCGATGTTTGGAAAAGCTATTTCGACGAACTTCTTAATGTACACAACGGAGAACAAACAGAGGAATTTGAAATCCATACCGCAGAACCTTGGATTCCCGATACTAGCGAGATCGAGATCGAAATGTTGGTAAAGAAATTGAAAAATTTCAAATCACCAGGAATATACATTATTCCAGCCGAATTAATTAAAGCAGGAGGAACGGCACTAATCAAGGAACTACATAAATTGATAAGTGAAAGGAGGAGATCCCAAAGGAATGGAAAACGTCAATAGTACTTCCAATTTACAAAAAAGGAGATAAATCGGACTGTAATAATTACGGCGGAATCTCGTTACTTCCAAAATGTTACAAAGTATTAAGTAATATTCTATTAACATGCCTAAGTGCATGCGTAGATGAAATAATTGGAGATCACCAATGTGGATTTAGAAGAAATTGGTCCACGTTGGACCAGATTTGACCTTGAGACAAATATTGGAGAAGAAATGGGGATACAATGGGAGAGTTCACCAGCTATTCATTGATTTTAAGAAAGCATATGATTTTAACAAACGGGAAAAGTTATACAGTATCCTGATACGATTTGGAATTCCGAAAAAAATTGTTCAACTAATGAAGATGTGTCTCAGCCCATAAGTAGAGTACAGATACGGTAATAATATATATATATATATATCTGATATATACGGTAATAATATATCAGATAGTTTCCAGATTTGAAATGGATTGAAACAAGCGATGCATTATCACCATTACTGTTTAACTTTGCTTTAGAATATACGATTTTAAAATTTAAAAGGCACAAAAAGGGACTATCATTGAATGGTTTGAATCAACTGTTCGTATATGCGGATGATGTAGATTTAATAGGGGACGATATAGATGCACTACAAAGCAACACCGATGTCTTAGTAGAAGCGTGCGATGAGATAGGTCTACAGGTAAACATAGATAAAACAAAATACATGATAATAACCGAAACACAGGGATTGAAGGAAATAAAAACATAAGAATTATTGATGAGGTGATAGAGAAAATAAGCAAATTAAATACTTGGGAGCATACGTAACAAGCAAAAATGAGTTCACAGAAGAATTAAAAAGTCACTTAGTATCGAGCAACGCATGTTTCTATTCAATACAAAAACTTCTAACATTGTGATTAATATAAAGGAAATTAAAAATATACAGAACGGTTATTCTGCCGGTAATACTTTACCGTTGCGAAACTTGGAGTACGACCCCAGCAGATAAACATAAATTAGGTAAGTTTGAAAATAAGATTCTGAGAAAGATATACGGGCCGAAATGGAACGAGATGACTGGAAAATGGAGGCGGCTGCATAGCCTACGGTCTGTACGCTTCATCAGATGTTGTAAAAACAATGATATCGCGACGACTAAGGTGGGTAGGTCATGTACCTCAGAAGGGGAAGAAACGAATATTATATAACATCGTGGTTGGTAAATCGTATGGAAAGAGACCGTTAGGAAGACCGAGACGACGTTGTGAGGGTAGTATTAGAAGGGATCTTTGAGAAGCAGGTGTTCGTGATGAAAACTGGCTTGATCTTGCTCAGAATAGAATAATGTGAAGAACTTACGAGTTCTGCAAACCATAGAATAAGTAAGTACGTCTTGGTAGGCAAGAATTTTGAAAGAATGAGTTTTCAGGAGAATGTAGTATGTCAGCAATCATGTCCTCCAAGGTCGCTGGTGAGTATTTCTTTAGAATGTTTGAGGAATATACGGTCTGTCGCTGTGATAGTGTGGTCAAAGGATGCAGGAGCAGGAATCCTAGCTGGGGCGAAAATATTTGTAGATTTTAAGATCGTAATAACTATACCCAACATTATAAGAATAATGAATCACTACTGCTAAGATTTCGAGGCCGTGTAGTTCGAATGGAAGAAAATTAAGAATATATTTTATCGTAGTTGGGAAGTCGAACGAAAAGAGGCCGCTGGAAAGACCAAGATGTCGTTGGGATGAGAACATTAGAAGGGATCTTTGAGAGGTAGATGTTCAAAATGAAAACTCGCTTGATGTAGCTCAGAATAGAATGCAATTGCGAACGTTTGTTACTGCGACAATGAACTTGCAAGTTCCGTAAGCCATGGATAGAGTTTATTAGTTAATAGCTTATACAAGGGTTGCTGAAAATGTTCGAGTCTAACATGGAAGGAATGCCGAGAGATCAGTGGAAATAATAGGTTGTTACACATGTTATACAAGGTCAGTACATTTCCTACGAAGATCTTCCAACATATTTAACTCTTGGGAAAAAGTAGCACGTTATTCTTCAACGGCAACCACTTCATCATTGTCCTGAAACTGCCCCCCTTTCAAGCTCAATTTTAATTTTGGGAACAGAAAATAGTCACTAGGGGATAGATTGGGAGAATAAATAGATGGGATGATCAAGCACTTCTGAGTCTAACTGATCTAATTTCTGCATTATTCGATGCGCTTTGTGACAGGAAGCATTGTCTTGGAGGAACGTGTTTCCCTTTCTGTTTCCCAGGCTGCTTCTCCTTGATGGCATATGCAGTTAACTAGGAGACTGAAGTAATATTCAAGGTTCATAGTGGAACCTTGCTGGAGTTAATCAATGAGAAGTGCACCATGGCAATGCCAAAAGAACCGTCATCATCACTTTGATGGCGTATTTTTATCGCCGAAACATTTCGTGTCGGGTGAACCCTGGTGGCGCCACCGTATAGACTGCTTTTAAGTTTCCACATCATTTTGCTGGATCCAGGTTTCATCTTCGGTTACCAAACAACCAACGAATTTCGCGAATTTCCTTTGAAAACGAACAAAAATGCTTCTTGCAGCAGCCAGTGACCTCTTCTACCAACTGAATTCCATACTCCACGCGGCAGTCAACCATTCGATTTGCAATAAAAGAAACACTACTTACACTGTGTACTCGAAAATTCATATCCATGTATCTAAAAATCATGTTATCCCATATTAACAACATATCAATCTATTTCTCTCTCTCTCCCTTTCTCTCTCTCTCTCCCTCTCTCTCTCTTTCTTTCTTTCTTTCTTTCATTCATTATTTGTCTCTCTCTATCTCTCACTCTCTCTCTTTTTCTCTCCCCCTCCCCCTATGTGTATGGAAGATGTATATATAATAGAAATTAATTCTGGGAAAACGTTTGCGGTTATTGAAACAGTATGGTGTTGAATATGTCGAGAAAAATCAAGTGGAGACAGGAAGCCGTGACTTTTCTGCGCAATATAAGATGGTTATGTATTGAAATAATCAGTTTACCGTAAATATTATTTGTTTATTAAACAACAATTACAAAGTTACCAACGCAATCCTTATTCTCATTTGAATTTTTTTGCTTACACGTACTCGGCTTTAAGACCCGAAATGAAAGCAAGACCCCCTTCAAATTTTGAAACAGAAATTTGCGCGTAAAGCGGATCTTACTCGTATTTTCGAGTAAAAAATGCGGTATTTTATCAACATCTACTGAAGAGACGGATACCTATTGAAAAATAAACAACTCTTATAATCCGAAAACATGCAGTAAATTTAAAATTACTAACTGTTTCCCGTTTAGTTTCAAGAAATTTGTGCTCTGTTCGAAGCTATAGGAAATTAAACTTTAAGTCAGAGTGGTTGACGAAACATTTTATCTGGCATATTTGTAATTCCCAAAATTCGGGCAAATTTTCGAAAGTTATAGGTTTTCATATTATACTACTATTGTTTTACCAATTTTAATTTGATTTTATTATTAATTTATTGAAAATTCTTATAGATCCGGAAATTTTCAAGTAAAATGTCATTATTAGTACACACTACCAAAGTTTAAATTTCCTTATGTTAGTGGTTTTCAATAATTGTTACGATCCAATTGAGGGAATAGTTTTGAGTCGTACAAGAGATAACAGACAGGAGACTCAAATACACCGTGTCGCAAAATAACGTATGCATGAAATACTTTAACCTACGTAACACTGTTAGCTTTTTGACTTCAATACGTTTAATATTGCAGTCTTCAGGTATTCTGAGGTTGGAGGCAGTGAAATGTCGTCCGTGCTCCACGTAACAAATTGTGAAGTTGAAGATATTTTTGCAAGAGGTCTATGAAAGATAGAATGTTTAAATTAACCTTATCCAGACAACATATTGTAATTATTTCAGAAATGCAGCGTATTTTCTTTGAATAATCCTATGCTGTATTTGAACTGTGTTGAAACATTTGCCAAAAATTGAAGTAGCTATAAATCATATAGAATATATCGAACCAAGGCTATAAAAAAAATTGGTGAGTAGTTATACAGTGTGCACGTAGATTCTGTGCAAAACCTTGGCCTGAATCAATCATCCCTTGTTGAGATATCGCATCGCCTGATCTAAAGTGAAATATATCAAAAGGGATTAAAGTAACTTTATTTACCTCTGTTTCTTTGGAAAAATGAAGTCTTAAGTTACTACAAGAATTATATTTTATAATATTAGAATTTTAGAAGTTCTCAACATATATGCCGCGAAATTTCTGAGACTTCTTGATTTTGTTGGTAAAAGCAATTTAAATAATTTCAGTCAACATTTATTTTGAGAAGGAAACAAGAAAAATATTCCTGGGCTTAAACATAATTATTTTAAAGTTAAATTATTAGTTCCTTTACGCATTACAATAAAAATTTTCAGTTATTAATGAGAAGATTCAGCTTGTGGTTTCAAACACAAACAATATTAGTGACCAAGTCTCCCGCATTTTTGCAAGCTCATACGTTAGTGTGCCATGAGAAAGTACTACAAAAGATAGGGTGCCGCGGACAAACAGATATTGAGAACCACTGCCCTAGACAGAAGTCGTTTCTTTTATTTTTTTTCTAAATGAAACAATAATATTTTCAAAGAATAATTTATTCTTCAAACCGGGGAGAAAAATAGCCGATGATAAATGTTTTAATGAATGGTCATCCTACCGTTATGTGGCGTTGGTTCGTGCCACCACGGACCAAAGCATTGTTTTCGACGTTTAACCATAAGCTTTTACTATACATCAGAAATATCTGGTAACGACGTTCTGTTTGAATACCTTAAAGACTCCGATTAAAAGAACAAATAGAAAGATGCTTCGACAAATACTGTACACATTAAAGGTGAAATGTAAATTGTAAAAAAAACAGTATTGATATTCGATATCAGTGATAAAATTTGTGTGGAAATTAATTGTAAGCAATTTACTTACCCTAACTCCAGCGAAGGGTGCTGGGCTATATTCAAATTGGGCGCAGTCATAACAAGGTCTGACTTTGTGCCATTTTTCAGCCATTTGCAGCTAGAATAGTATTAAACTGTCGACTAAAGAACACGCATTTCCTGCTTTGTCTAATTACACTAGTCGACAAAAAAAAACTTTTTCTCTGGCACACGGGTGAAAATACCTGATTCTAATAGAACTTTTCACGTAGAATTCAAATATGTAATCAGATTTTCTCCATCACCCACCATTTTCCCGTGACACCCACGTGACCTTGAAAAATGGGTTATTTTCAGAAATTTGTTATTTACGTGCAGATAATCACATGTAACTTCCACGGTAATTACAATATAAGCACGGTTTATACCTCATTGGATTCGCAATGAAACACACTTTACTATGATGTATACACCGTGTCGCCATTTT